>CABHPP010167008.1:0-42423 GCA_902168425.1 Peromyscus attwateri | reverse complement strand
TTCTTCTTCTTCTTCTTCTTCTTCTTCTTCTTCTTCTTCTTCTTCTTTTTAAACAGGGTCTACCTGTGCAGCTCTGGCTGTCTTGGAAATCACTCTGTAGACCAGGCTGGTCTGAAATTCAGAGATCCACCTGCCTCTGCCTTCTAAGTGCTGGGGATTAAAGGCATGTGCCACCACCACCTCATATTTCCTCTTGCAAATGTGGAATCCTGCTGTGGGAGCAAGTTGTGTTCTAGGAAGAGTCAATAGGATGGCCTGGGCAGGAACAGAGTGACAGAAAGTGACAGGAGGTAAGGCCAGAGATGAGCAGAGCCAGTGTGTAGGGTTCATATCAATGGAGGAAGGTGGACTTCCTGGGATCAGGCTGCATGGCTTTCCTGGTAGGGAGAAGGCTCTATGTCCTGTATGTTTCTTGATGTCCCTATTCCCTCCATCAGCTACCACAATATGGGGACACAGCACATGCCACAAGAGTTGCAGACTATGATGGTTCTCTCCGGTGGTGGGGGTCTGCAGCCAGGTGAACTGGTGAGGAGACTTGGAAAATGAAAGCTGGTAGAGCCCCCAGCTGTCACTGCTCCTTGCACTTGATCTGACATTGGAAGCTTCTCTCCCAGACAGATAAGTAAAGAATCTTGTCTAAGGCAGGACATGATTTTCTTGAGTAACTGTGAGTCATTTTCCATACTGTAGGCCATCTAGGAAATGCAACTGATGAATCTCATTCAGATACAACTGTTATTTGTCAGTGTTCATTGCCTGACCTGGGCCCAGGCCACCTTGGCAGCCACGCTTGCCCATTAATTATTAACCTCCTTCACTTGGGTTAGACATGGTCCCAGCTATTTGGGAGGCTGAGGCAGGAGGATCAATTGAGCTTATCTGTTCCATGTCAGCTTGAACAGCATAGTGAGATTTTGGTCTCAAATAAAATGAAACAATCTTTCACTTAGGCCTGGCTCTTCTAAATGAAGAATGAGAGGAAACTACTACATTTCATAGCAGAATAAATAAATTTTAAAAACCTGACATAAAGAAGCATATCCCCACAGAAGGAAGGTTAGCTGGGTTTTAAACATCCTGTGTCCTGGCACCTACAGGCATTGTATTGAGTACATTATAGATGTCATTCTTTGTTCCTTTTGCATCCGAGAGACGAGAATCCCACTGCTTAGAGGGCAGCTACCCACAACTACCAGGCTGTGGAGGAAGTATTTCTTAGACCTCACTCCTGTGGGAGCACCACAGATAGCCTTCTATTGCCACACCAGCCTGAGGGCAGCGTGTGGCTTCCCTTCTTCTGGCACCAGTCGGAGGACCTGCTAAAGTGTCTGCTGTGGGCTGGGGTGACAGCAGCCGGGGTGGCAACAGACCAGATTCAGGTCTTCACTCTCTAGCTCCCCGCATCTAAGTGGAGCTTTATCCAGAGACATATACCCATTCTATCCCACGTGACTGGGATGAAGCCTGGGGACTAAAAAGGTGTTTGTCAGAGATGAGGATACACAATTGGATTTTAAAATACTAAATGTCAGGGCCAGTAGTGTACCTAAGTGTCATACTATCTACTTATCTAGTATGAATGATCCACATCTAGTATATCAATCCCCAGCACTATTAAAAAACAAATCAACAAACAAAAGCCCCCAAATAAAAAAAATCCAAACTGTCTTTCTTTTTGGCCCCTAGCTTGCTTCATCGAGGGATATGTCTTTTTTATTCCCTTATCCAAACCTTACTCAACGAATGTTGGGTTCCTAAAAACCCCCGATGCAAGAAGAAAAAAAGGTCCCTCCCCCAAATAAGACACTTGATTGTTGTTGCAGGGAGGGGCAATGTCTTCTCCTTCACCTTCAAGGGAAATTGCATCCATCTCCAGCCAGAAAATATTTGCTTCAGTACAACACAGTCAATCTGGCATTCTGACCAGACTCCAAGGCGCGAGCCTAAGCCATCTCAGTGTCATCATAACCCCAAGTTCAGAACAGCTCAACCTCCTCTCAGGGCGCCATTCTCCAGAGTCCATGGCATTTGCTTGGGAGGTGGGCAAATCAATTTGTTATTGAGTTCTGCTACATCAGGATCAGTATCTTAGTAGTTATTTTCCTTAGATAATGCAGTGAAAGCCTTTGTTCAAGCCTTAGACAAATGTAGGTCAGAAACTACTTATAAATTTCAGACTAAGCAAAACAACATGGCTCGGCCTCTTTCTTTCTGCACAGAACAGAAACGGAACACACCTACTGCCAGGATTATTTTGAAAGTTAAATGAGGTCGTGTGTCCAGAACACCAGCTTTGAAGCTGGACACGTACTAAAACCCTCTGGAGAGTTATAAGTGACATTGGTGTCTGCATTTGATTGCTTTGGTCTGGGCTTCAAGCTGGGTAACAGAATGTTCAAGCAGTCTCTAGGTGCCCGGAAGATGCAGGCCCAGTGAAAGCCAGTCATGTCCAGTGTACGGACAATCAGAAAGCCATGTGGCGGGCTTTGCAGAGAGGTAGACATTGAAAGCCTCAAATATTTTGGAGAATTATCTCTGCTCTGTATATTTGAAAAGGGATTTTTCTCTGCTGTTTCAAATGACTCTTGTTTTTTCATCAATGGTTACAGTCAGCAACTTTCCATTGCCACTGTTGTATGAACTATTCGATAATGCCCTCAAATTCGATAATGGGAATTGACCTCCATGATGGGACAAATTACAGGTCTCAGAGGCACAGTGTGGGTGACCAGGATTTAGCCATCTTGTAATTCTCAACCTATAGTTAGTGCCTGGCACTGAGCTATCCCATCCTATTAAATAATAATAAAAAAATGTCCTTAGTCCAGCTTAATTTGATTTGAAATTAATTCTCTTTGGTTTCCTGGCCCCCAAGTCTCCCAGATTGGAGCAATTGTACCTGAAGAGTGCCTTCTGGGTTACTCAGGCAATCACACTCCAATTGCTAACAGACTGGAGAATTTCAGCCAAGCAGGATTCATTCTTCAGACTGATTGTAAGTGGGTGGAATGGAGTAATTTCCCTGCTTCAACTGAACGTATTTTTCTGCCTCATACTTTTTAGCCTTTGAGCAGTCAAGGCTGTCTTTAATGCCTCAGCTCCTTTTAGTTTAGCAAGGGAGTGGCTACTTTTTTGATCCTTAAGCTTTTGTGGGAGAGGTTGACAATGTAACCTGGCTCCCACAGGATCAACCTTTGCATTGGTGAGGGATGGGAGCACCTCTGGTCCTGTGTATAAACACACAAGGCAGAAGCCCCCATTTCTACCACCAAAATCAGCCGAGAAACCATGACAGGAGAATTTGAAATAGATGTTACTGGAGAACAGCAAAATTCTTAACAAGGTAACTCTTCTCTTCTTAATCCAAATCAAATCTAACATTCTGTGTATAAATAGGAAAGTCGCTCATCACAAGCTTGAGTGATGTGAGCCAAACTGAACAAAAGGGTCCCATGACAAGGTGTTTGCCTTTTTTTATGCAAATGTCAAATAAATATTCATGAAGCTTTATTTTAGGGAGAGAAATTTTAAATGGCAAAACTATTTAAGTTTGATTTCACATGGGCACAAATATCTTAAATCCTCTTGGGAACAAGAAAAGGGTATAATTATACATTTTTAAAAGTGCAGGTGTGGGTGTGTGTGCTCGTACCTACACACCTATTTTCACAGAGAATCAGATGCAGAATCATGATCGATTCTCACCAGGTGAGGGGCCTGGTGATTTGGAGAGCTCACGGGACACTTACACAGAAATCTCTTAGTTTTCCCAGGATTACCTACGGCCAATCACAGCCACATGGCGGTTGGCCTAAGGTTACCCAGCAAAGCTAGTAGTTAGTCCTGTTTTCTTCCAGCTGTGAGCAGCAGACATAGCTTTCTCTCTTTTTCTTTTTATTGAGAAAAATATCCAATAGCCAGCCAGGAAAAGACTCTAAGTGACCTCTCACCCAGCTGTAGCAACTACCACCTTATGGCCTGTCTAGGTTCATTCATAATAAACCATCTCCACTCCCAGATTTGTTTGAAATAAGTCCCAGATATAATATCATTTCATTAATGTCCTTTTTTTTGATGGGAAGTGGAGGGTACGAGGTCTCCTGTATCTCAGACTGGTTTCGAACTCACTCTGTAGCAGATGATGACTTTGAACTCCTGTCTTTCCTGCTTCCACCTCCTAAATGTTAGAATTACAAGCATGTACCACCATGGTTTTTGTTTTTAAATGATGGAGATTGAACCCATGGCTTTGTGAATGCTAGCAAGCATTCTACCAACTGACACATATCCCCAGTCCCAAGCTTTTGGTTTTCAAACCAGAACCGAAATAACCAATCCTGTGTAAATCAAAAATATTAATTAATTCCTATGTAGTCATAAACTGTTGGGCCCATCCAATTCTATAACTAATCGAATCAAAATGAATTATTTGGCTGAACTGAATTCATTTTCTTAAACCGTGTGTGAACCACATACAGCTGCTGTTCACAAATTCTTCTGAGCATAAAGTAGCAAAACTAGGAACCAGCTTCGCATTAGAAAAAGCTAGATGCCGACCCTAACCTGAATTCCCCTTCCAAGAGCTGTGTCTCTGTCTGTAGCTCAGCAAGTGTTCCAGGTCCCTGTTTTCTCACAAAACACGTCTAGACTTTGATGTGGTGTCTCTGCAAGTATGTTTGTTGCTTATGGTGGTTGTGGTTTGCATAATGTGAAAATTGCTGTCTAAATGTTTTGAGGTAAGTTCATGGGAGGAACATTAGGATAATTGGAAAGTATCAATGAAGGCTTTGTACCTTGTGCTGGGCTTTTACTATCTTAGGTAGCATTTCTCCATGGAAAATGGTGTTTGATCTTCACATCTCACAAAGGGAAGCTTTTAAATATGGCTCACATCTTGAATTGCACTTCTAAATGGTGATTGTGCCTTTAAAAATCTTTTCATGTTGCTCAAATCATTTTAGAGCTATTTAGTCATTTCTGGTGATTTAATTAAAATATAATTAATGTGGGAAAAAGAATTAATTCTCATTAACTTGGGCAAACTGAGGTAGCTGGTCTGAATTTTAAATATGTTTGAGGGAACTTCAAACCTTTTTTTTTTTTTTAACTGTTTCCGTCTACACACACTGAAACCAATCCTGAAGTATTTATACACAAAGAACAATGACCAGAAATATTCCGGGCAGCAGCTCCTGCTTGCAGGGAAGAGGTTGAGAGAACTTTATTTACATGTTTGATAGTTAGATGACATGTATGTCTGAGTTTGATTTGTGCTATGACTTGTCATAGACCTTTGCCTGCTGTGTTATGCAAAGGTGAGAACTATATATACTCCAGAACTTAAAATCCTGAATGAGTAGAATGCAAACTAATGAAAACAACTTAAAAAAAAAAAAAGCATACCTATTTCCACAATGGAGAGTAACTGGTGTAGGAAGCTGCATTGGCTAGATGTTTGAGGTTCATGTGCTTTCAAGCATAAGAGGAATATTTTCCTTAATGTCTATTAAATTCTTTCTAAAATAGCCCAAATACTCCACTATGTTTTAAGTAAGAGATTTAAAGCAAACTTTTTTTTTTTTTAAAAAAAAAAAAAAGGTATGAGTTATTTCACTTGTTCAGAGGACTTTCAAGGACTTTGGAGTATTTTTTTATCAACTCAAAACCAAGTCCCTGAAAGTGTGTGTGTGTGTGTGTGTGTGTGTGTGTGTGTGTGTGTGTTCCTATGTATGTATTCTGTGTATTCCTCAGTTCTCAGACTTTCACGGTTACTGCGGTCACTGTGCCCACCTGTAATAAGTCAATGCATCCCACAGGCCCCAGATTTTAACTTGATAAGTCTACAGACTTCTGTCTCTTGGGAAATCAGATAATCTCACTTCATGTGGCTGTGGGTGGGGCTTCGTGAGCTCCATTGAGAATGGGCTGCAGATGCTCGCAGAGGTCTCTAGTACTTCTGCTTGGAAGGTTTTGTGATCATCCCTGCTCACTCCTTTCACCTCTCCTGTGGACCCTGCATAGGTTAGGGCAAAAGCACCAGTGTTCTGAGCTCGAGTGGTACTCTTGTCTTCTGTCTGGCTATTCCTCTTCAGACTTAGAGAAAGGATACTGATTAGGATTCTACATATATCACACAAAGTGAAGGACATGTAGTAGAGCATGAAAGTGATGGGTAGAAACTCACGGCCTCTGAAATAAAACTAATTCATTGCTGGTCAAATCAAATGTTTTAAACATTTTATCACTGAAAAACTTGTTAGCATAATAATTATGAAAGGTGCATTTATTCTAAATTTTCATCTTTGTCAGGAAAATCAATGGAGCTCCTAAAAGGTGAGCCCTCTCTAATTTGGACACCATTTTGGGAGTCATATATGTAGACTTACGTATTTATTACTTCTATAATCTGATGTCTTTTTTACCTCTATATTTTCAATAGTATTCCTTAGTTGTACCCAGAAAAAGATCCCCACCCCATAATCGTGTAGGTTGAATAATACCCGCCATCTCTCTAAATTGTCCATATCCTAATCCCTGGGACCTGTGACAACTAACTATACTTGACAAGAGGGAAATGTCCAGACGAGATGTGGTGAAGACTGTAATGGGGACAGTCCTGGATTACCAGCACAGGTCCAAAGAAATCATAAGGATCCTTGTAAGAGGGAGGCAGGAGGATCAGGCTAGAAGGCAGGGAAGAGGAAAGACATGTTGTGGAGTGCCAGGACCATGGGACATGGGCCTCCCCTCAAACAGCGTGAAACCTATTATGAGTTCTTCCTTTTAGCCTCCAGAAGAAAGCAGCCCACTGACGTTAGCTCAGTGGAACTGATCACCGACTTTGAATATTAAGAACTGTAAGATAATAAATACGTGTGTGTGTTTCATGTTTTATTTACTGTGTGTGTGTGTGCACACGTGTAATTACAAAGGAGTCAGAGGACAACTTGTGTTAGAAGGTTCTCTTCTTCCAACATGTAGGCTTGAGCTCAGGCTGTCTGGTTTGTGGTTGGTTTTTTCACTCTTTACTCTTTGGGGCTGCCGCCCAGCTCCCAAATAAACACACAGAGACATGTTCTTACTTAGAATGCCCGGCCTTAGCTTGGCTTGTTTCTAGCCAGCTTTTCTTAAGTTATCCCATTTACCTTTTGTCTCTGGGCTTTTGCCTTTTTCTATTTCTGTATATCTTTTCTTTCCTTCTTATTCCGTGTCTGGCTGTGTGGCTGTGTGGCTGGCCCCTGGCACCCTCTTCTCCTCCTCTTCTCTCTCCTCTCCTCTTTTTCTCCTTTTATTTATTCTCTCTGCCTGGCAGTCCTGCCTGTCCTTTCTCCTGCCTTGCTATTGGCTGTTCAGTTAGACCAATCAGGTGTCTTAGGCAGGCAAAGTGACACAGCTTCACAGAGTTAAACAAATGCAGCATAAAAGAATGCAACCTGTCTTTGCATCATTAAACAAATGTTCCACAGCATAAAAAAGAATGTAACACAGCTTTAACTAATATCCTATAACACTGGTTGGTGCTAGCTGCTTTTATCTGTGCTGCCATCTCCCCAGCCTGAATTTCCTGTTCTTTTTAATGTCACTGAAATTGCAGCGATTTATTGCAGTGACAACAGGACACCAACACACATGGAAAGGAAGGTACTTGCGACCTCCTGCTTCATGCACATTAGAGTGAATCAAACACGAAAGTCAGATGGCACAGCTCTTTCCTACCATTATCCTGTTTGTTCTTAAGCACAACTGTAGACACAGATTTCTTTGTCTTTTTCAATTGCCAAATGAATTCTTAATTTAGCATGAATCAATCTAAAAGAAGGAAATGTTCTTCTTAAGCTTCAAAAACCTTCTGTGGATAAAAGCTGGCCTTTCACTCCAGTGAGCTCCCGTGGACATGGCTTCCACTGTTTACTGTTGGACTTTCTGTCCCTCCCTGCCAGCAAGCCTGTATTGGGGTGAGTCATCCTTCATCCTGAAATATGTAGCAGAGTGGTCGCTCTCACGGAGAGATGATTGCCAGATCCCACGCCATGGCAGCTCTGCGCTACGGTGATTAAGAGCTGATTAAGAGCTGACCTTGCTACTGTGCATTAAGAACCCTGGCAGGAAATTGAACTAGAAATTTGGAACAAAGAGGCCAGGACTGCATTTGTAACTATTGGAAGTAGGTCATGGTTCTGTATTGTCTTAATACTAAGGCAAGATTTCCTTCCCTTGATTTATACTCTCCCCACTACAAGTTTTTATTTCTGTTATTAATGTACTGTGTCACAAGTGACTCTGAATATAGAGAAAATTAGGAAAAATGAAGCATAAATCTGTCTTTAAGAGTCAGGGTTCATTGTCTTTTCTTGCAGTTTTTTGTTTGTTTGTTCTGTTTTGGTTTTTTTTGTTCTTTTGCCTTTTACAAGTAGTCATTTGATCTACTGAATTCTATTCATGTTTAGATAGGTTTGCATCTATCTTTTCTCATTCTGTGTAGATGTAATTCTGAACAGTCTTATTAAATGAGAAACACAGAGCCAAATGCAGAGTTAAAAACCCAGAGATTGAGCAGCAGCCAAGAGCTAAGACCACCTTCTTACCCCCACTGTCACTGCCGTCCTTCCCCTGAGAAAGAGACCTACTTCCTGTGTGTCTGTACTTTTATTGACCTTCTGTTCTGCCTTCTCATTGGTTGTAAACCCAACCACATGATCTCCTCGTCACTGCCTGTCTATACAGACCTCCAGGTCTCCATGGTTGGTATTGAGATTAAAAGCCTGTGTCTCCAAGCTGGCTATGTCCTTGGACACACAGACTCTGCCTGCCATATAATCGGGATTAAGGGCGTGTGCTACCACTGCCAGATTTCTGCTAAATGGCTTGCTCTTAGCTCTGACCCCTAGGCAACTTTATTTATTAACATACAAATAAAATCACATTTCAGCACAAATAAAATATCACCATAATTCTGTCTCTGTGTCTCTGTGTCTGTCTGTCTCTCTCTCTCTCTCTCTCTCTCTCTCTCTCTCTCTCTCTCTCTCTGGACGTCAGGATGGAACACAGTACTCTGGCACATTGGCAGTCACTCTACCACTGAGCTACATTCCAAGCCTGGTTTTGTGACTTTCATTTTAAATTTCACAGTGCGCAATGACCCCACAGCAGAGGCGGCACGGGACTTCAAAACATCTTCACATATGAGTCTGAGGTTGTGCCATGATTCTATGTAAGCCACAGAAACCATTTGTCTACCTTATGCATGAAGCTTCTATACTGGAGGAATGTCAAAAATTGTGTAATGACTAGGAAGATGAGGGCACTTTAGAGGGCTGTGAGCAGGGGAGCCGTGATGGGTCTGGGCATGAAGGTGGCATGGGCCCAACCCTTTTCTCTTGATCCTGTTTCCTGGAGCAGATACTTTCAGTTTCCACAGTGTGGCTGCAGTACTCAAGGTTGGGGTCTTGAGGGAGAATGTCTTGTTGGACCAGCCTGGGTTTGTGACCAACTTCTGGGAGAGGAGGACAGGATACTATAAAGTAAACATCCATGAAAAGACAGAGAGGCAACTAGTTAACGCTGCACAAAATTCACCGGGGTGACCATTAGTATGCAATTGCTCATGGCTTAGCTTGGTGGACATGAGAGCAGAAAGGGATAAGATGGCTTCCCCTGTCATGGGCGATACTCTTTGGTCAAAATAATATTTTAAATCACTACCATTTGGATAGAGACATATTCCTTTTTTGTTTTAGGCAAAGCTGATTGAATTCCAAATTACACTTCCATTTTAAAAATCAGTGTGGTATCTTTTAGTTCATTTTAATAGGAAAAATAACTTTTCTGCAGCCACAGTAGCTGCTTTGAAGATAGGAGTGTGGCTGTGGTGGGTCCTTCATGTAGACAGTTTCCTGGGCATCTTGCTAGGTCTCTGGTCTGTATCTGTTCAGCTAGTAGAACCTGCAGTATTCACGGGTTTCTCAGGCTTTCCGACGGGTTTCTTCACTCTCCCTGCCCCTGCTAATCCAGACTTTTCATTAGAGGGATATAATTTAGTCATACTGGGTGGTGGGGAGCTGCATAAGGCGTGGTAGAATTTGGGTGGAGGTGGGATCTTTAGTTCTCATTTGACATGTACATCTTGGGTACTTTTCATATACAAGGCTTGTTAAAACCTTTCAGATGTAGTGGTAACAAGACAGACAGGGTCCCTTAAAGTGAACAGTCTATCAAAGAGAAAAACAATGTAGAGAAATGATGATCATAAATGACGAGGATGCTCAGGGAACTTAGAGGAACACCTCACAGAGACCTAACCTGATCTAGGGTAGGGGATAGGGGAGCTGAACCCCAAGCATGAAGGAGGAAGGTAGGAGCTGAGACCTTGATGAGGCACCTATTGGGAAGAGTGGAGGAACTGAAGGAAAAAATGATTGAGGCAGCAGATGAAACTGAACACACACAAAGCCGTGCAGGTAGATGAAAGCTAGTGCATTTAAAATATGTGGGTCATCCGGCATGGTGAGACAGAGGAGACTGAGCTGAGGAGGCTGGCAGGGTCAGATTGTAAGTGTCTGGCCATGCTAAGGTATTTGGCTTGTTCTAGGGACCACGAGGAGCTGCTGCTGCATACGTGGGCAGAGTTGCTGGCAAGAGCAGATTACTCCTCTCTGACCTTGCTTCCATGTGGTCAGAGACAGAGAAGAAGAAAACCGTCAAGAGTATGGAATTCACCACACCTCCAAGCATCTCTGCCTCCACCAAAGCCAGAAAACAAAACAGACTCTGGAAATGATGGACCTCCTCCTGAGATGTTGGAGCAAAGGACACCTGAGATCCTGAGGAGGAAGCCAGCGCTGGATAACACAGCATCTCTTGTGCCACCCCATCATGGATAGGATATTGGACCATTTTCTGCTCAGAAGAAGGGAGTAAAAAGAAAACTTTCAGCTCATCTCAGCCCAAACTTCTCATTTTGCTGATGTTTGAGCTGATGAGAGAGAGGATTTGCCTACCAGCCTCACCTGAAGTCACACAGCCCTTGAAGGTCAAGCATGACTCCCAGTGTGCCAATCACCGGCTAACAGAAATCACACCCTTCCTTATCTACAAGGGCTTTGCTGTAACATCTTCTTAGAAAGCTTCCGGTGGGTCTGAATGTTGAGAGTCTTGGTGAACCCCCTCAGTGCAAAGATAACCGTGATCATTTTAAAGAACAGGGTTGTACGTTAGAGTGGTAAGTCTGGGTGCTACCACAAACAGTTGAGGGACCTGCCCATGACTCTGGTTCCCCTTGTCCTGTGTGGAATGGGGGGAGCAGGGTAGAGGTGCAGAGCTGTAGCTGAACGGCCCTTCTTCCTTGCTTGCTCTGATGCCTCATGTTGACTATGTCCCAGAGCCTTGCTGAAATGCTCTGTGTTTACCCCAACATGATTCTCAGAACTTTCTCTAATGTCAAGGATCAGGGGTTTGAACAGGAGAAAAGCAAGCTCTGATGAAAGTAATCAGTAAAAGCCTCTTCCCATGAGGATAAGACAGTGTAAGTGTCTGTGTCCAGCAGAGCTGACATTTTCTTTGATGAAATCCCTGTTGTATTTTTGTCGATTTTCCTATTGAGTTATCATTTTCTCAATCTGTAAAAGGTTTATATGCAAAACTGTGTTACATTTTATTAATGTATTTAAATATATGAACTGTATTTGATGTACTTTGCTCTTCATCTTTAAATTTATTTATCATGGGTTTGGCTATACCTACATTTCTTACACACTGTGTGACTCTGTTCACCGTTTTGAAGCTCCGAAAGTCCTCTCCACTTCAGATGGCTGATGGATATATCCTCACGTATGTGTTTTTTCTAATGTTCTTAATAGTATGAGAGCGTTTTGTTGTCTTTTACTTACTCATTCGTCTACACCTAAACTCAGTTGGGAGAGGCAGAAAACTCTTGGCTTTTGAGGTTAAAAGCTTTACCTGAAGGTCCCCAGGGGGCCAGCTGCTGCATGGTCTTGTTGTTTAAGACAATTCCGCAGGCGCTGGAAGAGACGCAGTCACCTGGGCCAAATCCCTGGCTCCTGAACTTGATAAGCAGGGCAAAGCCTGACAGACGTTCCCTTTGGTTCACCACACTCAACAGCTACCCACAAGCTATGCCGTCTTGAGTAAGACTACTCACTGACTTTTCTTTGAAACTACAAATCGCTGAAACCCAAGGAAACTCTACAAGATGGTTTCTAAAGTCCTTTTAGCTCCCTCTGTCGCTAGGGTCCAAACCCCCAGCAGATGTAGCTAGCTTCCTGGACAGGGAAAGTGGCATCTATATGGAAAGGAGTAGGGTCCTACACACAGTCACAGAGTTGAGTTCAGTCTGCACCCAGGCAGGGTGGCTATCACGTGCACGCTGCATGATATGCAAAGTTCTGCTAGCTTGGTACCAGCCCGTCCAGTGACATCTGTCACACAGGGATTAAATGCCTCAGCAACAAAAGATAACGTTATCAGCTGTCAGCTGTTTCGGTAATAAAGTGGATGTGCGTCCACGGCAGTGAAAAATGAGATCTGTTGAGATGGACTGAAACAAATGATCCTTTCACTGTTGTTGATTCTGCCACGGTTTTCATAATTACCTTTGTGTGTGCAGTATTTACCAAACAGGCATTTAACACCCTTCCAGTAAGAGAAAGAATACCGTCTCATGCTGTTACTGTGTGTTCTATTAATAATGGTAATTTAAAAAATTAAGGGAGCAATTATCCTTTTAACACAGAGCATCCGCCAATATTACAGTAATACCCAAGGGACTGTAATCATTGTTGGCTTTGGATACACAGTGACGTAACTTAGTACACAGTGGTGGGGTAAGAGAGAGATGGCTGTCACCTCACATTCAGTCTGTAATGTATAGACCACCCCCCCAACCCTACAGCAAGGGGCTGATGAGTGACTGAACACACAGCATTCTGTTTCTGGCCATGGCTCCTTCTTGCCCATTCTTTTCATCTTGAAGCTGGCATTCAAAAATGCTCACATAGCCAGAGCCCGGGCTGAGAATGTTAGACTGGCTCTGTGCACCTATGGAGTTTGTCCTAAACTATTTCTTTCTCATAACTGCATTTCTTTTGGGAGTAATCAGTTTTTTTCCAGAGCACCCTTGAATACAAACAACTAGGTGTGTAGGATATCCTAGGGAGTGGGATTTGGTAAGTAGCAGGGACTCCCAGGTACATGGCCTCTGTGTGTGGTTTGTTCGTGCGTGTGTGTGTGTGTGTGTGTGTGTGTGTGTGTGTGTGTGCGCGTGTCTATCTGTCTGTCTGTCTGTCTATCTGTGTGTTCATGATGGAAAAACAGGGATGGAAATGTGTGTATGTTTGCTGGCTGGTTTTGTTTAGTTTACTATACAAAGGATCTAGTTTAGGGGGAGCAGAGATGTGAATGTTATCCCTAGGTGTAAACAGTTATTGGAAAATTTAATGACAAGTGGTTTACAGCAATATGTATACCCCAGTTTCAATTTGTTGGGAAATGGATGCAATATTGATTTGAATTGCTGTTTCAGAGATACAGCTTAGCTCAGTATTAAAAACTGTCATGGTGTGGGACCCGCAAGATGGCTCTGAAAGTAAAGACACCTGCTGCTAAGTATGGTGACTTGGGTTGGAGCCCCAAGACGCACATGGTAGAAGGAGAAAACCGACTTTCAGAATCTGTTCTCTGACCTCCACATGGGCACTATGGCACCCCCCATATGATAAATGAAAAAATGTAATAATTTTAAAAGATTATTATAAAATTATTTTCAAAGCAGCAACTAAAGCATTCAGACAGCAGATTTTGAGATTTGCAAGCTACTGAAAAGAGGTAGCCCATGAGGAATACCTGGAGTACAATGGAGGGCACCTGAAGATCAGAACGGACTTCCGGCTATAACACCCAGACTCTGAAATGCTGCCGTTGCACCGTCTGCTTGCGATCAGCTGTATCACATGAGCAGCAAAGGCAGATGCGGCGCTGCCTTGGGCTGAGCCCCTTCCGGCTCTGTCAGCCTGTTCAGTTCTTACAGCAGCCTTTGCACTGGCTTGACCTGGATGAAGAGAGTTGAGATCTGGACTGGAATTCTTTAAACCTTCGTGGCTTTAGAAAAAGAGCAATTCGAGGACTGAGGAGGTGACTTACCTTGCAAGCGTGAGGACCGAGTTCAAACCCTAGAACAGTGGTCATGACTCCTTTGGCAAACCTCTGTCTCTCAAAATACTTAACATTACAATTCATAACAGCAGCAAAATTATAGTTATGAAGCATCAATGAAAATAACTGTACGGTTGGGGGGTCACTGCCACATGAGGAACTGGATTAAAGGGTCCCAGCATTAGGATGGGTGAGCATATTTAAAAACATCTAAGACAGCTGGGTGTGGGAGCACCATACCGCCCTTGTCAACTTCCAAGTCAGTGAGAGACTTCTCTTAAAATACAGTGGACAGAGCCTAGGAGATGACAACTGAGGTTGTCCTCTGATCTTACACACACACACACACACACACACACACACACACACACACACATTCACACACACTCATATACTTAGTCACCCCCACACACCACACATACACACACACACTCATTCACCCCCACACCCCACACCCCACACACACTCACACACACCCATTCACATCCATACCCACACCCATACCACACACACTCACAACACACACACACACTCATTCACCCCCATACCCCCACACACCACACACATACACACACATTCATTCACACCCATACACACACTACACACACATACACACACACACACTCATTCACACCCATACTCACACCCACACCACACACACACATACACACACACTCACACTCATTCACACCCACACCACACACACCCAAATACACAAACCACACACACACTCACACACACACCACACATATACCCTACACACTCACACAACACACACACAAACCACACACACAAACCACACACACAGCACACACACCCCATACACTCACACACCACACATACAAAACACACACACAAAACACACACACTCAAACACACCACACACACACACACACACACACACACACACACACACACCATTCAAATGGCTTCACTCACCTTCCAAGTGTGCTCTACGGTTATAAGCTGAAGCCACAGGTCGCTGTCATGGCAAACTCCCTTCCTCCCCCAACAGTCTTTAATGGCAACTTGACCTGACCCTTCCTCTACCACTAAGGGATCTGATGTACTTCATGATAGAACTCACATATTGCCAGAGCCTCTGATCAGTATGGGTTATCAGAGCCCTCCTCACTCAGTATAGCCACATAACCCCAGCCACACACTGGCTGAGGACTGCTGTGGGCAGGCGTTTCTGCCAAACTCCCCAATCCCCCAGCCACTCCATGATGAGGGACAACGGTTAACGAAAGTTAGAAAACCAGACTCCTCTTCTGAACTCTTCCTACATTTTTGCACTGTTTAACTGACTAAACAGCCACATCACGTAAGTTTTATTAAAGTATTACAAGAGCCTGTTTAATCTTAAATAATATTTGAAACTTTGGGTCTCCAGACTTTCCTCTCTGTCTGCACCTTGATGTTCATTTAGGGAAGGCAAAAATGGTGTGGTAAACATCAGACCCTCCACTTCCGATTCCTTTCTTTCTGAGACCTTAACTATAACTCTAGTAGTCAGGGGTGTGTGTGTGTGTGTGACTAGTTCTACATGCTGGTTGAGAATGGAAGTGCAAATTATGGCCAAAGCGTTTAGTCACTGGTACGACACCCTCCAGAGCTCCTTTCTTGCCCTGATGGTTTGTAGAAAGGCCTTAAGGTGAGGATGGACCCAGGAAGTGAACAGTTACGTTGCTGTGCAGTAATCAAAGGTGTCCAGACATTGCAAAAAGTACTGTAGAAACTAGAAATCCACATGCATGAGGCACTAGAGTTGTGGGCTGTTTGTTACTGCAGCTTAAATTATGCTTATTAATTCATATGCTCCCTATAAGACCCCTACACACTGCAAGGCACTTAGAGCAACTTAAACTCACTCTTCATCTTCTGATTCACTTGATCCTTTAGTGGCCAGCAGGTGGATATATTTGAGGAGACTGGACCACATCTGACTAATAAACTTTATCATGCATATACTATTGTGCTATGGTTCTTTTGTTGACTTTTAGTACTTTGGCATGGATTTACTGAGCTGCAATTGATGCAGAAATGAATGGGTTTGTTTATATTTTTATGCAATGCTACAGACTGGAGCCAGGGCATTGCATATATTAAGTAAATGCTCTGCTGCTGAGTTTCAGCCTAAGCCCCTGATTTGTGAATGACGGATTCACTGTGCAATTAACAGTGCCCTCGAACCTGCTTTGTATCCAAGGATGACCTTGAACTTGCAATCCTAGTATTCCAGCCCCATAAATACAGGCATTAGAGAGATTACAGCCGTGTGCCACCATCAAAGGCACAATCTGCACCAGTGAAACAACCATAATTAAGATCATGACAGTATCCATCATCCCCAAATTCCCCTGAGCCCCTTTCAGTCTCTTCCACATTTTTGTATGGCTGCACCCCCCATCCCAACCGTAACATGATTTCTGTTGAGTACATTGTCAAGAATTCTGCATGTGAAGAGTGATACCCTTTTACCCTCTTCCTGTCTGACTTCTTTCACTCAGGATAAGTGTTTGGAGACTCATTCCACACACTGCAGAGCTCACTAATTCATCCCTTTCCACTTCCGAGCAGTATCCAGTCAGATAGATGGACCACAATTTATTACTCACTTGTTGATGCATATTTGAGTAATTTCCAATTCTTTACTCTTACAAACCCAGCCATTGTGAACATTCACATGAATGTCTTTATATGGACACACTCCTTTATTTCTCTACAACGAAGATCAGCAGAACAATTTGATTGTGTGGTGTGAGACTCTTTCATCTCTTAAGAAACCACCCGATCATTTCCCAAAGTGTTCGTCCCATTCTGCATCCCCATCAGCGGTGTCTGAGGAAGGTACTTGCTCTCCATCCTCGCAACACCTGCTATGATCTTAAACTTGGATCAAGTGATGACAGCATCCCCCGAGTACCCTGCTTTGTTCCCAAACTCATCAGCTCAGGTTCTTGAGACCTTTTGTAATCATCTCTTAACTGGCACTCCTCCTTCAGATAAATGGAGATTGTCAGGTAGGAACTCTGTGAACTTCCTCCCACCACCTATAAACTTAGAGCTCTCAGTACCAATTATTCCCGCCTTGCCTCCTGGCAGAACAGAGGAGCTGTGTCCCCACCGACTCCCTGCACTCTGTCTCGGAGTCAGAGCCCATCCTTCCTCATCAAGCCTTGTCTATCGAGCATCTCTCCTGCTGCCTTGTCTTTTTCAATTATGGAGTGCTGCCTCCTCAGTAGAACGGTGTGTGATTCTTGGCTTTCAGAGAGAGGGGGGAGGGGGAGAGGGAGAGGGAGAGAGGGAAAGGGAGAGGGGGAGGGGGAGAGGGAAAGAGAGAGGGAGGGAGAGAGGGAGAGAGGGAGGGAGAGACATAATGTATGGGGGACACAATTTATCACAACAGACAGACAGAGAGACAGAGACAGAGAGATGGAGAACTAAGTTCAATGGAAGAACTTGGCGTGTCCGTCCACGCTGCACCCAGTCTCACACCCCATCTTGCTGTCCCTTGAGGCTGCTCTCACTCAGTTCCCTGTGGACACCACGTTTTTAACTTAAGACCCCCCACGCCCTTGGCTCCCTTGCTTTCTCAGCAGTCTGACCACCCTTCAGCACGTGCTCCTTAGACCTCTGTCCAAGCTCTCAGCTGCGCGTCTCTCCTCGGTTGCTCTTCTTCGTTTGACTTCCATGCTCCTGTGTCTCAGACTGTAACCTTCTTGGCACTGCTCTCAAAGGTTCTGTCTGTTACTTAGATGGCAAAGGCTTTGCAGACGTGACCCTTGGATGGAAACACTGTTGGCGGTTTCCTAGCCAGGACTTCTGTAATCACAAATGTCTTCACAAGACAAACACACAAGAGGTTTAACTGCAGAGGGAGGGAGGCTGTGTGGCCACTGTAAGGGAGGAGCCATGAGCCGAGGAATGCTGCCCCAAACACTGGAAAAAGCTAGGGAACATTCTTCCTGCAGAGCTACTGGTGGGAGCAAAGCTTGCTGCCATCCCGATTTCTGACCCTGGGAAGTTGAGTTCCAGCTTCTAGTTTCGATCTCTATAAAACGTGTGCTGTTTTATGCACATTACCAAGTTTGAAATAATTTGCTACTTCAGCAATAGGAAATGAATATGCTATGCCAAGTGGAGCCTGATGCTGGGCTTCAAGCTTTAGAGGGTCCTGCTTGCCTTCTTTAAGGGTGGAATCTATGTCATCACTTCTAGGCTACAACCAGAAAATCCCCACTTCCGGGGCCATGGACCTCCTCCCCAAGTTTATTCCTTAGAGACAGACTATGGCCCTGCAGACACAGGGTCCTCTCTAAAGAGCAGTCAAGGAAGCCACTGCTGCTTGGCAGAGACTGCAGGTACACGGGCTGCAGTGGCAGCCCTGATAGGAAGCTACTGACATAATCCAGACCAGAGGAGACCGTAGCAGTCCAGAAGTGTCTGTGGCTCGATTCCCTGTGTATTCCAAGTTCAAGACAATGGCACAGTGGACATGAAGCATGAAGGAAATAGAACAGTGTGTAATTTCTAAGGCTTCTCTGAGGGCAACTACAGGATGACATTGCCATTAATATTGTAAATAAGAGATAGAGGATGGGCTTCTGGGGGTGAAAGTCAGTAGCCCAATTTAAAATCTGTTGAAGGTGGGATACTCATTAGATAATAAAGTGGATGGGTTTCTCAACGACCCTATGCTTCTCTGACTAGATAGGGTCTTATAATAGGAGATTCTTAATTAGTATTTGATAGGTCAAATGAATATGTGACATTTCTGTGTGGAAATGTTTTGAGATCTGCCCACAGCTTTATACTGTTACATCATAGGTTGGCTAATGTCAAACCTGTTGACATTACACAGACTGGCCCACTCTATAAGGTGGTGTCATTAACAAACTGATTGCTTAGCATTTTCCTATTCTTAGTTCCCCCAAACTGTGATCAGGCCAGGGATGGATATTAAATATTAACTAACACATAAGCAGACTGAAGTCAGATCCACGTGCTTATGACAGGAAGTTTTTATTTGTGGTTCTAAGGTGTATCATACTGTTAACCCCTGTGCCCTGTCTCTGGAGTTGGGTTACTTTATCCGCTCACATTTAGGGGGTGCTGATAACCAGCTCTGTGGTTCAGTGTACTCCAACACATTCCAGGGTCAATGGGTAGAGGGACTTCAAACAATGTGTGATGGAGCTGAAGAGTCCGAGGAGTCAGTTCTTGAGAAAAGTTTAATTTGATGGGTGAACAATAACACTAATCTTTCCATATCTGAATTTATGGGCACTGTAAGCGTCTACATGCAGAGAGCACAGAGTGTTACAGCGTTGAAAAGGTCAGCAGCGTGCAGCTGCGAGCTGTTTGAGGCTGGGTCGCTAGTGAATTTTCTCCTGCACCTTCTTCATACAGCCAAGCTTCCTTCTCCTCTCCCTCTTCCCAGACTTCCTTTGTGGAGTTCAACAGCTGTGCTGACATGATAAAATCTCAAGTCCCCGCTTTACTCATTCTCTCAGGAACTCCTCCCCGGGGCTTGGTTTCCTCCTTTCCCTGGGGAACTCCACTTTTCTCACCCTCTCACCACTCTCTCTTCCTTTAATTGATCCTGTCTTTTGATGTGTAAACACTTCAGTCCCCTAGAGCTCAGTCCTGGGCCCTCTTCTCTATCACAGTGTTATATGGAGATTTTCTCCATTTGGAAACTTTCCATCTTGGAGGGTGGGTCCTTAAGACTCAGCCAACAAACAACTCCCAAGTCTCAGGAAGTTCCTGAAATCTTTAAGATTCTTAAGATCCCTCTAACTCCCAGTTATATGAGTAGAAAAGACTACCAGGGCAAGAAGACGTTCCTGGCCTGTCGATCTGCCTGCAGGTTGAGCATGGGCTCCAGGAATGCAGCTTTTGTGAGCTGATACCTATGCTGGTGGGTTTTTCAGTGAGAAGGCTGCCTTTGAATTGCCCACGCTCCTGCAAGTAACCCTCACCCACACTCCTGTGAGTAACCCAATAAATGCATTGTTTCTCTAAGTTAGACTTTGGTGGAATCCTTTCTTGAGTCTAGTGAGTAGTGAGTAGACATTTGTTCTCATCTCTGCTGGAAAACTCACATGACAACTAATACTCCCAAAGTGACCCTACCCTATCCAGGCCCTATCCAGACGCATGACTTTAAATACCATCAAAGTGTTGGTAAACCCCAAGTTCATCTGTTAGCTTAGACCCCACTCCAGAACTCCTGACACGTATAGTAACCTCTCTCTACCTCCATTTCCTCATCTGGAAAGTGGGCATAACGCTAGCATCTATCTCATAGTGTTTGTGGTAACTGTTCCGCTCTCACGGGCAGGTCTGCTTTTCACTCTGCCTTAGCTGCTCCAGGAAAATGGACTTTGTGCTCCACATCAGAGCTGGTTGTCTTGCTCTCTGACTTTTGGCAGCTTAATTAATAAACGTCATCACCAGGAGGTAGCATGGAGCCGAGATGTACTGATCCAGTAATTAACTCTCTCAACTCACTCTATACCAGACTCCAGGTTGTCAGGGGCTGCCTCCCTCTACTAGGGTCACATGCCCCAGGCCGCTATTCTACAGCAATCTCTCTTGGTTCTAGAATCTGCTTTCTCTTCATTCCCTTTTGGCAGCTCTGTTAGTGAGCCGTGGGTGGGGGAGGGTGGGAAGCTTTGGTACCTTGTTGGATTCCTTTAATCATAGTCACTTTTAGAAAGAGTCCCTCTATTAAATTAGACTAAATTGCTTGGTTAGAGTATGCCATTTATTTCTTACCTGGAGTTCATCAATCCGAGATTGTTGTAGTGATTAAATTAGGTATTTGTCAAGTGTTTAGAGCAATGGCTGATTTTATAGTAAGTGCTACAGGAGGTTTGTGAAATAGAAAAACTGTCCACATGTGCTCTCCATCTGGGAGTCCAGAATTAATTTTTGGAACCCCCCCCACCCTTCCTGTATTAGGGTTTTCCAGAGAAACAGACCAAAGACCCAACAAGATGTGTGCATGCATGTAAAGGCAAAGGCAGTAGACTTTGCTGACTCATTAAATATGAAATATGAAAGAAATAGAGAGATTTGGGTGTGTGAGAAATTTATGATAGGGAAATGACTTGTGTTATTATGGGGATTGGCACATCCAAAAATCTGCAGAGCAGGCCGATAAACTGGGGACCCAAGGAGCCTGACATGATTACAGTCTCAAGGCCATCTATGGTAGAGCCAGAGAGATCCAGTGTTGTCAGTGAAGTCAGAAGGCAGGTAACTGAGGCACCCCACATGGAGGGTTGTCAGCTTTATTCAATGTCTACCCATGTAGATGTTAATCTCACTCCAAATCACCTCCACCGAAACACTCAGAATGTTTGACCAGTTGTCTGGGTAACCCAGTAGGTAGTCAACTTGACAGAAAATTCTCCTCAAACTTTTCATTGCTCCTCTCCCCTCCACTGTCTCCCTGATATCAAAGGCATCCCATTTACTCTGTGGCTCGAGGTAAAATTCTAGGTGTCATTCTGAAGTTTTGTCTTTTCTTTCATGCCTCATCGTACTTCACCTTATTTCCAGACCCTAACCACGACTCCCCATCTTTAGCTCTGCCTCTGCGCCTGAAGCCGTTTCTCAGGGGGAGCGCAGCCATGGCCTTCCTTTTGCTGCTTACTGTCTAGCTCTCTTAGAGACAATTTTCTTTCTTTCTTTCTTTTTTTTTTTTTTTTTATTGTTTCTTTTTTTTTTTTTTGAGACGGTTTCCCTATGTAGCCCTGGCTATCCTGGAACTCGATCTGTAGACCAAGCTGGCCTCAAACTCAGAGATCCGCCTGCCTCTGCCTCTCTGGTGCTGGGATTAAAGGTGTGTGCACCACACCCAACTATGAGAACCTTTTTTTAATCTTTTTGTTTTGATGGTCTGTTGGGGATAACTCTGTTTATTCTTTGCAATGCTGGTTGTCCCTACAGAATCTTTTGACATGAAGAAGAACTGTTCCCTTGGTGGTGAGAGCAGGAAAAGCCCTGCCCAACTTAACTTTCAATGGAACAGCTCAAGGGGGTTTTAAGTAATTTTGTTTTTAATTACTTAGCCAGGTGTCAGGTTTGTTCACAGCCTTTCCACAGTCCTTGAATCGTGCCGCCCCTCCCCCAACCCCCTCTTCTCTCTCCATTTTTCTGTCCCCCAATCCCACTCCGAGTAATTTTTTTTAAAAACCATAAATGGCATTTCCTCACTGCCATACCACAGCTCGGTAGAAGTCCAGGTCCCCTCAGTGACGCAGAGCTGGAGAAGACCCGCCCTCACTGTCCTGGTTTGGTGCCTCTCTTCCCCCTTGCTCAGTTCAGATGACTCTGCTGATCTCGGTGCTCCTTGAACTTGGCAAGTGAGTTCCCACCCTGTGGCCTCTGTGTTTGCTGCTCCCTCTGCCCAGGAGGCTGTCCCCTTACATCCTAACATACCTCGCACCCATCTCACCGAGGTTACCTCCTAAATGTGAGCACCTCTCAGGGACTCCCTCAGTTGCTCTAACCGCTGGAGAATGCTCTGCTGGTTGCTATCACTTTCACTTTCTTCCTTGGCATTTATCCCAACGTAAAATTAGATATTTGTTTACTTTTAGGCCAGCCTCCCCACTAGAATACAATACCATGAGAATAGAGGGATTTTTTTTTTTTGCCTGTTCATTTCACTTCCACATTCCCAGGCCCAGAATTGTGCCTAACATACAATAAGTACCCAATAAATATGAAATCCATGAGCAAATGTGCTTGTGTGTATTTTCCTAAGCTCCCAATAGTAATGTATGTGTTTGTGTGCATAGTTCTTCATGTGAGCTCATGGTATACCCCACTCCATTTAGCCTTGATTCATGACCCATTGACAGAGAGGAATGTTTAGTTGTTAAGGGTCTTACTGCCTGTTTGGAAGAGGAATGCCTGGAGAAAGGACACCAGGCACACTTCAGTTACCTCATGAGGATCTGGAAATCCTGCCTTAAAAGAGTTTGATTCATTTTGTTGGGCTCTACACCTTGCTACCAGACCCGATCAACAACAATCAGAATAAGCCATAGTTGTAAAGCTATGCTGGGAAGTTGTGGCTTCAGCGTTTACAGCTGCACCTATGTGGCTTGAATTGCTTTGTCCTCTGAAACATGTCTTTCTAATTCAGTCACCAAGGGGGCACATTACCTTGTTCCAGTAGCATACGGCCTTTCCTCCCATGTTCTGTGAATACTGTATATGAATGTTACTTCCTCCATGACCTTTCCCCACCCCTTGATCTGGATTTGATATTTCAGGGAAAATGTAAGGACACATATGCAAATATATATGCTTTCTTGGGTGAGGTTTTTTTTTTTTAATCTGGAAGGAGATGCTATGTAATAGACTTTTAAAATGAACACACTCATAATTCAGCTTTCAAATAATTCCACAATCCATCACATACCCCAGATTATATTTCTTATAATGTGTTTATTTGTGTACAAAATATGTTGTAGTTTATCGATGCATGTGCAGCAAAATATTCTATCACATACAACAAAAATACATCTTTGACTCCCATTCTCCTGCTCATGGAAATGGCAACACTGTTTTGGCATTTCAGCAGCTAAAAATAAAGTGCTATTATTAAGCAGTATTGGAATGTCTTCACTTGACAAATGGGATGTAAATTGAGTATACAACCACATCTTCTTTGTTGGTTTTTCACAGAACAGGAAGCTCCAGGTCCTGACCACCTCCAGAAGACACAAATACTTGTATATATATGTACACGTGTATACACTGTATATGTAAAGTGCCAACAAGCCTCTTTGTCTGAGTGAGTTTGTTGTGTTCACGCCCAGTCCCTCCTCTCCTGCAGAGTCAGATTCACACCACTGAGATCTCAAGAGTTCATCAGCAGGTACCTAGAAGCTCACCAAAGGCTGGCATGTTGGGTTTGTGGTGTTGGTGAGGGGACACGGAGACGCCCTTCAGACCTCACTGGGGGACCTGGAGCGGAATGGCACTTTGGATTGGAAACAGCCACAGAACAGGAGCCACAAGGCACGCTGGATCTCCTGGTTGCGGAAGGCATAGATGATGGGATTGATCATGGAGTTATAGGTGGCGGGCAGCAGGGTGGCATAGGTGTAGATGGCCGGGTCCTCTTGGCTACCCACCACACAATAGATGGCAAAGGGCAGCCAGCTGGCCCCGAACGTGCCTAGCACCACGGCCAGAGTTCCCACTCCCTTTCTAGTGGCGGCTAGGTGGGGCGGCGCCAGGCAATGCTGCTGCAAGGCGATCTGGTGGGCGTGGCGCCAGACCACCTGGCAGATGCGCACGTACAGGTGCAGCATGATGCCAAAGACCACAAAGAAGGAAGTGGAGAGCAGCGCCACGTGGCTGCGTGTCAGGGGGCGCACCACGCTGCAGGATGAGCGGTCGGCCAAGCAGTTCCAGCCTAGCACGGGCAGCAACCCCAAGGCGAGGGACACTGTCCAGGTGGCTGCCAGCAAGAGATGCACGCCCAACAGGGTCCGACGCGAGTAGTAGGTGAGTGCGTTGTAAAGGGACAGGTAACGGTCCACTGTGATGGCAAGCAGGCTGCTGACTGAAGCAGCGAAGGAGGCCACCAGGAAGCCCACCATGAGCAGGCTCACAGTCTCCGAGGGCACCACGTATTGGAACACGAAGTGTAGGATGAGGCCACAGCCCGCCAGCAGGTCGGCAGTGGCCAGACTACCCACGAGCACAAACATGGGCGTGCGCAGCGCGGGAGTGGACGCGATGAGCGCCACCACCAGCGCATTTTCGCCTGCGATCACGGTCCCCGATACACACAGCAGCACATCCCAGGGATTCACTGCCGAAAGCAGTAGTCCTGACGGCCCCGCTGGCAGCTGTGAAGACAGCTCCAGTGACCCGTTAGGTCCACCGCCGCCTCCCAGCGCCGCGGATGCTGCTGGGGGTCCCCATTCGCTGGTGTCCGGTGCCCCTGCTGCTGTGGCCGCAGCTGCCGCTCCCTCCGCCGCCACTGCCACCACCTGGGAGTCGTTGAGCGAGGCGGCGCTCGCGTTCATGCCGCCAGATGTTGCTCCCTGCATAAAAAGGGACCGCAGATTGTCAGGTGCGCTCTCCGGGCCACCGAGGAACTTTCTCCCGCAGATGCCCTGCTCAAAATGCCTCACTCAAATTGCATATCCCACCTCAGGAGCATGGAGCATAGTGGGGAAGTGGGGATTAAATGCGAACCCCAAATAAGTAAGCACCTGTTGAGTGAATGAATGGATGGATGGATGGATGGATGGATGGATGAAATACACGGAGCTTTTGAGCTTTAGCAGATACACACATAGATTCCACTGTGGACTCGCATGGACAATCCGATCAATATACGTGAACTTGCACAAGCACCGAAATAAGTCCCCTCGTAAATGGTCTCAGCAGGGCAGAGCCGCTGTCCACGGTGCTGAAAGCAAAGTTTGAGGTCTCAGCAAGCAGAGCGCAGAGCCAGAGACCTCAGGTCAGGAACTGGGAACAAAAGGACTAAGCGGGGGGTGTGCTAGGTGCTATGGTTAAGCCTCGCTCCAATTCTCTGACTCCGGGACAGACTCACTCCGGACTGCCTTTTACCCCCTTGCCTTCCCCCACACGCTCAAAGTACCCCTGGGAGCCCGCCACTCACCTGGGGAGTCAGGGCTCCGGGGAATCTCTGGTCATGCGCCCCGTGGCTGTGTGCCCGGCTGTGCTCTCTGCATGGACCGAGCAGCTGCCTGCAGGAGGCGGCCCCGGCGTCCAGGAGGAAAGCGCTGGTCGCCTGTCGTGGAGCCACCGTCACTGCGAGTGAGAGGCAGTGGCAGAGAAGGAGGCTGCGAGCAGCGCGCCCGCCCGAGATTGACAGGCGGGGCCCGGTGACGTCAGGCTCTGGGTTCTGGTTCCTGCGGCTTACTCGCCACACCCGCCCGGCCAATCGTTCTTGGCGTCCCCCCACCCCTCAGAGACATCTCAGAGAGCTCCAGAAGGGAGGAGAAGCCAGAGCGTCCACCAGTCCAGAAACCTCCAGGAACGGGATGGGGGTGAGAGGAGAGGGAGAAAGGAGCCAAGACCGGAGGCCAGGCCCAGAGGGTGAGCTGGAAAAGGAAGGTGAGGGGTGAGCCACAATAAGGTACATAGCAAAGGCCAGAGCCAAGGGTCGCTGAGGGTAGGTGAAGCAGCCACGGAGAAGGGGAGGTTGGGACAGGGGCATCTGGAGGGAGAGAGAAAAAAAACTCAGGGGAAAGAGTTCTCTTTTAAGAGTTAATTTGTGTCCCTTGAGTAGAGCCAGGGAAGAAACAAGGGACCAGGACCAGGGCAAAGGTAATAAGAAGGACAGCTGGGGCAAGCTGGCTTCTTCTCCAGAGGGTTTTACCTGAGCAGTCCTCTCTCCCATCATCTTCTGAGTCCTGCTCTGCAGGTTTCCCACGATCTCCGCCCTTCTTGCTGCTGCCCTTACAACTGCTATTTAACTGAAGACAAGGTCTGTGTCTTGTTAGAAAAGAAGAAAACAGCAAAATGTGATTTACTTTCCTGGCAACAGACTTTGCCCTGTTAATTAGTACCTTATAAAACAAATTATAGGACCAAAATAGTGATAACTCAGCTGCACCAGACTTCAGTAGGCAGGGGTTTTATTTTCAGCCCAGATAAATCACCCTTTGGGTTTAAAGGTGTTTTGTTTTGTCAGTAAAATGCAAGTATTTGTCTTTTTTCTTTTGCAGTCAGACAGAATCTCCAAAAGCTGTGCTTGGACCAAAAGCTAAAGTAGCTGGCTTTGTGTGAGGCTCTGAAAGAACGATTGCACACTGCTATTATGGCATTGGACTGAGGCCATAGCTGTGACCTTACAGGCTACATGGTCTGGGCAGTGAAATAAAGCAACACACATTACAGGTGCTTCTTGCCTTCTTGCCAGCCGGTGCTTGGCTTCATTTTTACATATAGATCCAGGGATGGGAAGAGAGAGGAAGGAAGGAAGGAAGAAAAGAAGGAAGGAAGGAAGGAAGGGAGGGAGGGAGGGAGGGAGGACGGAAGGAAGGAAGGAAGGGAGGAAGGAAGGAAGGAAGGAAGACCTCAGCTTGCCCATAGTCTGGGGGGATGGGTTTACATGTATTGACCATTTTAAACAGGACCTCCCAGACCACCCCTGCTCCTACCTCAGTGCACATGAACTCACCTGGGAGAGGGTGCATGCCCAAGAAAGTTCAATTCTGCTGGGCAGTGGTGTCGCATACCTTTGGTCCCAGCACTCAGGAGGCAGAGGCAGGTGGATCTCTGTGAGTTTGAGGTCAGCCTGGTCTACAGAGCAAGATCCAGGACAGGCACCAAAACTACACAGAGAAACCCTGTCTCGGGAAAAAAAAAAAAAAGAAAAAAAAAGAAAAAAGAAAAAGAAGAAAGAAAGTTCAATTCTTTATGGCAATAGTTAATGTTGGGCTATGGATGAATTTATTCTCCATTTGAGGGGATTCAAAACTTAACACACTCCACCACTGTCATGAACCTAAAACTTGCCTGACATTCTGAGTTCCTGAAAAGAGTCATTTTGGGTTTCAGAGCGAGACTGTCATGTCAGAGCCAAGAAGGTGGTGACAGAGCTCTCCGATCAACTGTCAAACCTCTGCACATTTGCAAGTGATCACATCAGGTGCAGGCCGAGGCCCTCAGGCATGTCCCCAGACAGCTAGTGATGCAGGCCAACACAAAATCAGATTATGAGTCTTTTTGGTGATTTTTTTTTTCTTTGTAGCTTGGTCACATGGTTTCAAGCATGAACTCTGTAAATGACAACACTGTGTTGTAATGTCAAAAGATGGACATTCCTGGCGGGGGAGGCCCACGTCTGGTCCAGTTTCACATGCCAGAACACAAGAATCAATCTGAACCCAGCTTACCTTTTGTCTGGACATTCTGAATTTTGTCATAACCAAAAATAAACATGGTTTGGGGGTGGTGTGTCTCAATCAATGTCCTATTACTGTGAAGAGACACCATGGCTATGGTGATTCTTATAAAGGAAAACATTTCATTGGGGGTGGCTTACAGGTTCAGAGGTTCGGTCCACTGTCGTCATGGCAGGAAGCATGGCAGCACACAGGCAGACATGGTGCTGATGAGAGCCGAGAGTTCCACATCTGAGTTGACCGGCAGCAGGGAGAGCCCAAGACACTGGGCCTGGCTTGAGCACTTGAGAACCCCCAAAGCCCACTCCCAGTGACACACTTCCTTCAACAAGGCCACACCTACCCCAACAAGGCGACACATTATTGCATTGCTCCTAATGCCAATATCTTGAGACCGTGAGGTGATACGGAGTAGAAACTGTTCACTTGGCACAAAGAAAGAGCATCCTTGCCATATTTGGACATGTTGAGGGAGGGGGTGTCCTTCGTTGTGAGATGCTTTTGATACCTGAGGATGAGAGGAAAAACAATGGCTTTTAAGATCACTTAGTTTTAGAAAGTAAAATACTGAACTGTATAGAAAAATGTAGTCTTCCATCTTGAGTAACTGACTATTGGATACGAGACTGTTGATCAGAAAGTTGCATCTACTGGTATATTTGAAAAGAAACTCCGAGGCAGTCTACCCATCGGCTTGATCTACATGTTCAAAGTGCTTTGACACCGGTGGGTTCATACTCATTATCTCGTTTTATGCTTTGAAATAATCACATGGAATTAGAGACCATTATCTTTGCTACTGGAGTAACTCGGGTTCAGGGAGGTAAAAGAAGTTGTGACATTACACCCAGGGCACCAGCAGAAGCCTGCATCCAGACTGGGTTCATTTAATCTGGCGCTGGTATTACCAAGGGCTCCTTAAGGGCCAGGGGTTGTCAATGGAAAGAGCAGAGAGTAATCCTCCCTCCCCCTCAGGGGAGGGAGACCCTTGTACCCTCTGCGTGTTAGTCTGCTTCTTTCTGTCTGTCTGGGTCCTGAGTGCAGGTGACACCTGAAAAGCCATGCAAGGAGCAGGACTGTCTTGGTTGGCTCTGCCTTCTAGGCCACCCATCGCTAGAATAGAGATCTCCCTGCATTTGAGAACTTGTGCTGACCCATCTCAGTCTTCAGGCTAGGCTCCTCTAACTTTCCCTTGGAAGGAAGGTGAGCACCGGGGTCTGGGGATGAGACACACACACACACACACACACACACACACACACACACACACACACAGGCTTCACTTCCCATTCCACCCTACTCCAGTACTTCTGCTTCATGAGCAAAGACGGGCTGCTGTCAGAACACATGGCACAATTAAGCTAGATATGGGTTGCCCGCCACTTGAGCAATTAGATAGACTTGTGACTAGTCACTGACACTCTCAATGGGGAAGACAGGCCAACACACAATTACGTGTGCAAACCTGTACAGACACAAAACTTCCCAGGGCTTACCTCTAGAGAGATGGATCCCAATGACAGGGGTGGAGTTCTCTAACCTCAGCATGACTACTGGTATCATTTTATAGATGAACATTTTCTGTTTCATGGGTTGCTTTTAAAATACATTGTCACCATCAAGATGAGTTTTCAAAGAAAACAATATGCTAATATTTCACTAGCCAAACAGGATTGCTAGCCAGATTGTCACTCTTGAAGTGATGGGGCAGTGTCAATTAATCTTTCCATTACTGTGATGTGGCACAGAATGGGTGCTAAGTTAAGTCTATCAAATGGCTACTTCCAGGACCATCCACCTGCAGGTATATTTTATAAAGTTATAGCATATAGCATAAAGCATATAGTATAATTTATAATGTACAATTTAATAAATAAATTAGTAATAAAATGTGTATTGTCTACATTTTTATGTTTTGTCATAATCATGATTTCTTACTTTTATTTGGTCATTTATTTATTCAAGAGACATTTGTGGAACACAATCTGTATATTAGATATTATACTAGAAGTGGAGATGCCTAAATAGATAAATAGATAAGTCAACAGATTGCAGGAGAAAAGCATCATCAGATTACAGGAGAAAAGTTATCAAAGATGTGATCCTGAGAGTTACGGTGGCGTCCAGGAGTCTCAGCCAGGCTGGTGGAATCAGAGAAGATTTCTCAGATGAGGTGGCATCCAAGCTGAATTATGAAGGATGAGTACTAGCTCCTAAACAGGGTGGAATAGAAGAGTTCCAGGCAGGGGGCACTATATATTTAAGGTGTGAAAGAAAGTCTAGGGAAACTGGCAGACCACTCTGGGGCTGTGGGCCACTAACTCTGCCTGGCAATTAACGTGAAAGGGAAGGGACAGAGAAGTGCCAGATAGGTGGGGGCAGGCTTTGAAGTCTCTTTTGACTCAAGCTTCCCACAGTGTGACAGACGACTTCCTGTTGCCTCTGAGTCAAGATGTAGGACTCTCAGCTCCAGCACCATGTCTGCCTGCATGCTACCATGCTCCCAGACATGATGATAAGGGACTGAACCTCTGAAACTGTAGGTGAGCCCCCTCAGCTGAATGTTTTCCTTTGCTGTGGTCATGGTGTCTCTTCACAGCAATGGAAACCTAACTAAGACAGGTTCCTCCAATAATTCACAAAGACTCTGCCAACAACTATATAAAGAACGGATTAAAGAAAGGGAAAAGTGACAGTCTGATCAGCCAGTTAGGAGGGTGTCACAGTGGTCTATTTTTTTAAAAGGGACATGAAGCCTAAATGGAGAGAAGTGTCAGTGGGGATTGGGGTAGCTGACAGATCCTTTAGACAGTTTGGACGGTTTTAGTGAGAGCAACTCTAGTTGCCACGAAAAGTGGTTATTAAACTGTTAGTGACATAATTTACCAGGGCGTTAGTTCTTGCTCACATGGAATTCACAACAGGCCCTTCAGCACGGCAGACAGCCCTTCACACAACCAGCCCTGGAACCTAGGCCCTTCCATTCTGCAGTCTGTCCTTCCTCCTCTGAGATACCAGGGTTTCTCTGCATTTCACAGTCTGGCCATTGAGGAGTAAGTTTAGGAGTCTCACTGGGGTGCTTTGGGAGGCATTTCTGGGCATAGGAAGACACAGCTAAAGGGGAAGTTTGAGGATGACCCCAATGTTATGGTACAGGAAGGGTTTGGGTGGGGCTGGCAACACTTAACACAGTCAGAGCATGCTGAGTTTGAGGTGGAACACAGGGGTTTCTCAACGCCCAGCAGAGTCTGGACTAGAAAAGCGAGTTAGGAATCATCTCTGCCATTCCTTGAGTATGATCCACATGAGGTAGGTTCTACTGTTACCTTCATTTTCTAGAAAACAGAGGCTTAAGAAGTCAGATAACTTTACCACATGGTGGAGAGACAAAGTCAGTTTAGACTCCATCTGTCTGACTCCAGTTAAAAAGAGAACTCATGAGAGTCCCTTGTGGAACAAAGTCACTACAGGATGGGTGGAGGAAGAGGGAGCCACAGAGGACATTTTCTTTTAAAGCAGCCAGTAAGACAGAGTTGTCGTGGAACCTAGCCTTACCCAGAGTAGAGATGGGTGGGGGGAAGGGAGGTGGAAAGGGAGAGAGAGAGATACCCATTCAAATGATGAGGTAAAGTCAAGGAAGATGAGGTAGCTACTGGTGACGTCACTGAAAGAGTAGGAATGATTGGCAGCCGTACTGATGTGGGTGGTCCATGAATGAGGCCTGAGACGGGGCAGTGGGCATGCGTACAGAGAGGATGGCTGGAAAGGAAAAGGGCAGCAGGGCAGCTGCTTCTGAGAGATAGGAGCTTAAGGGTGAGATTTTCCTTAAAAGCGAGAGACAAGATGAACTACAGTAAAGCAAAGAGGACGTGGTTGACTTGAGAGAGTGTGGCATGGGAGGGAGACGGCAGAAGGCAGAGAGGGGGTCTGGAAGACAGCTGGCGAGTGTAACCTGATGAGGGGACGTAGAGGAAGAACCACAAGGGGAGATGGGACCACGCAGTGTGGCTTTTAAGTGTAGCTGGGGATAGGACTACCAGGTGACAGTGAAGTGGGAAGTAGAGGGTCTTCAGCCGTCATGTGATGGTCATCTAATTGCCAGAAACATGGACAGACATGTTTGTATCTTTCTACGGTGTCAAGATTTATTGGATAACAATAAATTTACATACACATCACTGTCTGAAGTTGCCAGGTAGTCTCGACAGTGAACCATTGTCAAACACAGGTTCTTTTGTTCCAATCTGAACTACTAATATTAACTCTCAAGAGACACATCACTTAGGTATTGCATCTGTGTATGTGTGTATATATAGTTATAGATGTCCATGAAAGGGCTAAGGAGACACAGAGTTCAAGGAGTTCAAAGAAATCTTCCTGGAGGGAGGGAAAAACTGATACAGATGCAGAGAGTCATCCCATGGGCAGAGAAGAGGTCAAAGAACCAGGCTGGAGAGTCGCTGGAGGCTCACAGAGGCAGACCTAAGCTACAAGTTCGCAGACTTAGTCAGGACTCAAAGTTGAATCAAGTTTCAGAGTCAAGGTGCAGGACCTTGGAGGCTGCAGAGGTAATGCAGGACCATGGAGATTGCAGTGGTGAGGTGCAGGACTGTGGAGGCTGCAGAGGTGAGGTTCAGGACCATGGAGGCTGCAGAGGTGAGGTGCAGGACCATGGAGGCTGCAGAGGTGAGGTGCAGGACTATGGAGGCTGCAGAGGTGAGGTGCAAGACCATGGAGGCTGCAGTGGTGGGGTGCAGGACCATGGAGGCTGCAGAGGAGAGGTTCAGGACCATGGAGGCTGCAGAGGAGAGATGCAGGACCAGATCCAGATGGAGAAACAGGTGGACAGAAGAACAGACAGAAATTTTAGTAACGTGCATTAGCAACGCGCACTGGTCTAAGCTAAAGCCCCAGGGGCAGTCAAGAGTCCTTTGCTTTTCAGTCCCTTGATGTCCACACCAAGTGGTCAGGTGACAGATCAGTGAGGCCACTGCCATCACATTATTATATGTCATCATCTTTATAGGGTACAGGTGATGATGTTATATCTTTCCTTGCTCTGCTGGTTCTCCTGACATGGTTTTAATGCACCCACATGCTCATATGGTCCTTCTCCACTTGATAGTTTATATAAGTAGCATTTTGTTGTTGTTGTTGTTGTTGTTTTAGGAGTGGTATCGCTCTGCGTCTTGAAGTGCTGGGCATCTCGTAGTGTCTATATGCCAAGTGAAACACAGACACCTTGCCTCTGCATTTGCTCTTCAAATGGGGTCGCCCAGTGCAAGATGCAGCTTGAAAGCCACTGTTTTATACAATATGGAGCAATTTTGAGCAGGGCACAGCCTGGTCTCAACACCAACATTACAGGAATCAACACTTAATTCACCATTCCTCTAATGATAAGACATTTAGACTATTAATATATTGTTATCATGGATAACCCTACAAAAATTACTTTCATCACATAATTATTTTTTGTTTTGTATGATTATCTTACTGTGAACATTGTCAGCCAAAGGGCAAAAATGTTTTCCTGGCTCTTTAGATGAACTGCTAAATTGCTTTTCAAAATGCTGGTAATAATTTACAGTGTCAACAAGACTGTGAGTGTAGCAGTTTCTCTGGTGCTGTAGCTCTGGGCTTTATCATATTAAAATATGATTTTAATCCAGTGGGCTTAAGTGGTACCTTCTTAAAGATTAAAATTATATTTATTTGATTACCAATGACACTGGGCCGTTTTTGCAAGACAATTTGTACTTCCTCTTATTTAAATGATCTGTTCTTTTCTTAGCTTTGATGTTTTTATAGGTCTAAAGAAATCTGCTGTGGGTATAAATCCTTTGTATGTGAAAATTAAGTGTATTTTTTCCTATTTACTTTTTTTTTCACTTCAGGGTTTGATTATTCAGATGAATTGTATTTCAACAAATATCGTGTATGTGTGTGTGTGTGTGTGTGTGTGTGTGTGTGTGTGTGTGTACACGTGTTTGTAAGTGTGGGTGTGCATGTACCACAGCACACATATGGAATTCAGAGGACAATCTTGGATGTTGAATCTTACCTCCTACCTGTTTGAGCTCTTGCTGTCTGCCACTGCATACACTAGGCTAGCTGGCTTGCCAGTTTCCAGAGACCATCCTGTCTCCACCTCCAGCCTCACAGTGGGAGCATCGTGATTTCAGACACTTTACCACTGAGCCACCTCCCCAGCCCAAACTGCATTTTTGTAACATTGGTGTCTTTTGTTGTTGTTGTTTTGGGGGTGGAGGTTAGCATACAAACTAATAGATTTTATTATGACAGTTTCATCATATCATCGTATTTAACTCGTACTCACTCCCCATTACTCTCACTTCCCCACTTCCCACTGGTCACTTCCCTCCTCTAAAATAGTATCTCGTGTGTGTGTGTGTGTGTGTGTGTGTGTGTGTGTGTGTGTGTGTGTATGTAGCACAGGTTCTACATATGAGAGAAAAACTAGCAATACGTATCTCCCCCCTCCCCCCAGTTCTTTCTCTTGGTCTTCCCATATCACTTTAGAACTCTTGCTCTGCCCACGTAGCTCTCCCTTTCTATTTTCATATGCATGTATACTCATGCTCATATGTGTATGTGTCATTTTTGAACACAATGTAAACTGGATCTTCTAGCCCCCAGAAGGTACACACAGTCATTTCCTAAAGGAAATATAGAACTGAGATCTGAAGAGGTCAAAGGTCCTGGGAGGGAGCTCGACCCAGAGCAGATGTAGTCGTCACTAGCCTGACAGACTCTGCAGATGGTGCAAAGATGGCACAGACTTTGCCATAGCCAGAAAGCTACAACCCTCACGTGCTGACACCAAGCTTCCCAAGACCTCCATAGCAAGGGCATCCAATAAGCTCTGACAGTTGAGCAACCCCGTCGAGCAGGAGCAAGGTACAGACCCGCACCAAATAGGTGTCATCGAGGTGGGACACAACTCCATAAATCCAGAGCCTACACAGAGAAAAATAATTACTGAAGAAGGAGTGGGGAGAGGAAAAAAGTTCTTCTGACTCCTCTACCATAAACCAGACAGTGTAGGATTCTGGACATGCATGGTCTCATTTTATCATTCCCACTTAATGTATAAAGAAACCAAAGGGATTAAATAATACTACTAAATGGAATTCATTTGGTTCTCAAAGGCCAACTCTCCCCCGCCTCCACCCCCCTAGAGTTCTGAAGACGAACCTGAGGACTTGTAACTTTTCAGGCAAGTACTCTACCATGAGCTCTCCTGGCTCTGTTCCTTTCCTCAACTGCTGGGCAAATGCCACCTCACTGGGTGCAACCTCACCTCTTAAAAAAAAAAATCTCGATTCTGAAACAGGGACTGAGGGGTTAACAGCTTCAGTGCAATGAGCAATCTAGGGAGGGGGAGCCAGGGGGAGCATGAAGAAGATTGAGGAGGGCATGCCAACTCCAGGAGAATGCTTGGGGTTTGGTACATGAGACTGCAGGGACCCACTAGGGGATTCTGAGCTGAGAGTTCATTTGAATCAGTCCTTTAGGAGACATTAAAGGCGTAGCAAGGGGAAAGTAAGGTATTTTTCTGTGACAGGTTTGCAGGCTCTGAGCAGATGATGCAAGTCTATCAAAGAAGAGCAAAAGAAGCTGATATTCTGACTGGCTAAGAAAAGTCACCGCTCGGATACTGATCTGAACTGTAATGCCCTGATCTTCTGGGAAGGAGTCTAAATCCTCTTTTAAGTTGCCAGGGCAATAAAGCCCTAAATATCATAACAACAGAATCCATTGAATCATTTCCCCAAAATATCATGAGCTCCAGCCTCTAGCAAGTAGCACTTAAGGGTTGGCCTAGAGGTAAGGAACAAACCAACGTAGATTCGTGATCCCCTGCTCTTCCCAGCACACTTCCTTTCCATGTGCACAGAGATAAGACAGCACAATTCCTCATACCTGCAAGCTCTGGAGTGTCACACACCCTCAGCTATCATGTGGCCAGGGATCCTCTCCTGTTGCAAATCCTCAACTCCTAGCTTGTCATTTGGTATGTGACTTTGGTTCCCCGTCCCCCACACAGAGTGATGCATCAAGCAAGACTATCTGATTCAAGGGACTTACATGAAATGTTTTGTTAGGTAGAATTGAACTATATTTCCCTGTGTGACTTTTAAAAAGGTATCTGCATGTAATTGTGAGAAGACACACGTGGAATGAGAACAAAACAGCATATCATAAAGACTCAGTCCTATAAAAGAAATTACACATACACTTGCATACACTACATATGGAACACAGCAATTACCCATGGCTGGTGGTTGTTTTTCATTTTCTTTATAGCCATGCAGAAACAACTAGCTACTGTCCACTTCCCATCCTCTATTTATCCTATAGCATACGTAGATCTCTACTGTTTGATGGGCTCATGGCTACCTTGGCCTCTCTCCTAGGCCTCCCTTGCAGCTAGGTGTGGTCATGTAATTCTAGCCAGTGAAGTGTAAGCGCAGGCTGCATCTTATCTTCCAGAAAGTCTTTGAGAGGGAGGAGAATGCCCTCCTTTTTCCCTTGCCCTTTTGCTGGCTGTCAGCATGGCATCCAAAATGGAAGCCATCATGTAGACTCTAACACGGGAGCTAATACTCTGAAGGTGCTGAAGAAACAGGAGAAAACCTGTGTTTTGTAATGATGGTGAAGTCACCATCCTTGACCTGGACTACCTATTTATATATGACACAGAACTGTTTCCTCTTCTGTCTTGTTTAAGTTCTTAGTGTTCTAAGTTTCTGTCATTTGACAGCTAGACTAAACCCTAGCTTATACATAATAAACACTAGTTTATTAATTAATAATTTTAAATATCTCTCTCTCTCTCTCTCTCTCTCTCTCTCTTTCTGTGTGTGTGTGTGTATGTGTGTTGTGACAAGACTTTTTCCTGGGGAGATGCAACATACATGTCTATTTATCCCACATAGGGATCCCATGACAGACCAAAGTACAGATATCACCAAAGTCCAACTTGGTGAACCAATGAGTTTTACTTGGGTTACTTATAGGAATATGGGTGAAGGGTAACTTATAGGAGCAGGAATGACTTAAAGACAGTACATCACCAAAGACCACCCCAGCACAAGTGACAGCTCATAAAAGCTAGGAACCCGGAGCACACTGCACAGCCTGCAGGCAGCTTAACAGGTTCAAGAATAACCTTTGGTCTGAACCTCTTCCAGGCAGTTGATCTTGTCTCAGAGACGACTTTGCAGGTTGGCTTGCCTGAGAAGGACTCTCAACAGTCTTTATTGTTTACTCTTGAGAGGGAGGGGCCTGGTGAATCTCCTCAATTTCAGGGACTTCCTGAAGCTATTTTGAGTTGTTTACATTCTGGGAATGTTTGTTTAAGTTTTGCAGGAGACACAGCAGTGTGTGTGTGTGTGTGTGTGTGTGTGTGTGTGTGTGTGTGCATGCTTGTGCATGCATGAGTGTTTGTGTTATATTGTGCAGCTTTGTGTTGTGCTTGATTGGTGTGGGCATGTGATGGCCACATGCTATGTGGCGTCCCAAGGTCTAGGGTGTTCTATGTTTCTAGCTATGTATTTTCTGAGCCTGTGTGCTACATAGAGGTTGTGCACACAGATATGTGTATTGTGCACTCTTCTTTATAGTGTTGTATACGTATGTGCATGCAAATGATGTAGGCATGAGTTTGCAGTGTCCTTGAAGGTGAGTTTGTGCTTGCGTATGTACAGGGATATGTCACATGACACTGGCAGAGGAAATACCTTGTGGTAGAGAGTGCTAAAGAAAGTTACATTTGACTTAGAACTCATGCAAGAATGAGACATAGTGGAGAATCTCACCCCGACACCTCCTCCATCTCCATTCATTGGTAACAATGCAATATTTATGCAATGTTTGGTTATCTATATTGTGAGTATCACAATTTAATTTTAGATTGGCTTTGATTCATCTAGGACATTTGTTTTTTCTTTCTACTCCAAATGACAACAAGTCACTATTTCAAGTTAATTTAATTTTTTCCCCCAGGCATTTGCTTTTACTTAAGAGGGAACAATTATCCTGAAACATAAGGAATTCTTAAAATAACAAAAAGAGAAGTTCCAATTGAAGAGCAGATGCCAGTGGGACACAATGGTGACATTTGTAGCCATCCTCAAGCATTGGTGTGAAAAGTGTTTTCCATCATCTCACAGGACACTGGTCATTCCTCGCCTATTTGTTCTTCTTATGCCCTAACAGGTCTGGGCCGACAGCTGCCCTTTAAAGGGGGTGGAGCGGGGGCAGCCACTCCTGCGAGAGGTTGGAGGGTTACATTCCCCCACCGACCTAGAGATTCCTGACTGCAAGGGTTGTTTTACTCTTCTGAAATTTCTCTCATAGAACAGGGGTGTGTACCGCCACCTTGGAGGCTCCTGAGAACACCTGATACCGTGCTGTGGTGCAGGAGAGGGGGCGCGGTTGAAGGGGTGCGGGAGAGGGGGCGCGGTCCTAGGTGGCGCTGCTGAGCATTCGCTTGGTGAGTGGGGCTTGCTCATGAGGAGACCATCAGTTTGAGCAGGCATCTCAGGTCTCTGATGACCCTCCTGGCTGGCTTTGCCTGCATCTGAGAATGCCCATAGACTGCAAACATGGTACCAGGAACATGCTTGTATTGTACAACCCAGTGTTGACTGGATTATTACAGTAGCTTAAACCGAGGTTCTATGCCCCTTGTCCAAGGTCACACACTCAATAAATGTCTGTGTTGGGATTTGAACCCAGGCAGTTTGGTTTTTGAGATCCTCTCTTAAATGCTGTTCTCTCCTGAGCACCCGGCACACACTAACACGGGAGCTGGGTGGGGACGGGAGTTCACTGAGCACTCCGGTACAGATAATGGCCTTCTGTTCTGAAAGGCTTCGCTCATGAGTGAACGAGGCCAAGAACCCAGAATTTTGGGGGGTGATCTTGTGAGAAAAAAGTCCTCACTTCTGAGAAGTGTTTAAAATGTTGGCTGATGGTACCGGGAGGAAGAAACATCGCTCTGGAGATTTCTCTAGATCTCCCAGGTAATGAGACTCCCTTGAGGCATCCTTTGGTCCCTCTTTCATAAAAGGAGTAAAAACTGGCCACTCTCCTCCGTGGCTGGCCTGGACCACCTTCATCCCATCCTCCACACTGCAGGCAGCAGCACTCTAGGGTGAGTCGGTCTCTAGGCCTCGGCTTGGAACTCTCCAAGGTCCCCATCCCACCAACACCAACACCACAGCCCTCTCTTCTTCCCGCTTTCATTTCCCCTCCTTCCTCTCCAGTCCCCTGGATCTCTCTGTTCTTCCTCTAACACAGCAGACACGCATGCTCCTGATATAGGTACCCTTTGCACTGGCCACGCCCATTGCCCAGAATGCTCTTCGCCTGGATGTTATAACTAGTGTCCTCGTTTCTGACGGCCTTCCCACTGTGACTGCTCTGTTCGCAGTCACAACTTAGCCTCTCAACCCTGCTGTCCCCAGGTCTTCTCTCCTGCTCCATTTTGTTCCTGTTTCTTACCAGATTTTAACACACCACAGGAGTTAGTTACCACCTCCTTCATTGTCAGCGGCTCTCCTGCACGCAGGAATGTGGGGCTCTTTGAGGGCAGGTTCATACGGTTTTTTGTTTTTGTTTTTTTTTTTGTTTTGTTTTTTTTTGTTTTGTTTTGTTTTTTGTTTTTTGTTTTTTGTTTTTCGAGACAGGGTTTCCCTGTGTAGCTTTGCGCCTTTCCTGGAACTCACTTGGTAGCCCAGGCTGGCCTCGAACTCACAGAGATCTGCCTGGCTCTGCCTCCCGAGAGCTGGGATTAAAGGCTTGCGACACCACCGCCCGGCTCATGCGTTGTTTATTATAGCATTCCACATGCCCACAACATTTGCAATGTGGGAACATTCTCCTGCGGAAATGCCTGGAAACTTTAGGAAGCCTGGCTGAGTGCAGGTGAGCAATACTCCCACAGTTGGTGACAGGCAGGGACCTGCAGAGCTCCGTGGGGTTGGAAGAGGGGTTCTGTGCACTCTGCTGGTTTGGCTGATCCCAATGGCATGGTGAAGGGTGTTCCCATGGTCTCACACTGCATCTTCAAAACACCTTTTGAAGTAAACATCCCAAGAACTGGGAAATACATTATATGGCTCACTTACACAGACTGCCCTAAATGAAGAACTTAGATGCAAAATCTTTAGCACGAGGTCCAGTATACTTCCATGCCCACACAGTCAGTTATCTTTATCTATGCCTTTCAAAGGATGGAAACCCAGCATCTACTGTGAACTTCACTCTCAAATTTCTCAGGCAGCCCCTTTTCTACTTCTTGCCTTTGAATTCAGCACTCCAGTGCATCAACGAAACAAGTTATCTGAAACATGCCAATTGGAGAACAGCCTGTGTGCCAAGAGTGTTCACCTCTACCAAGGGAGGTGTGTGCAGCCAGGAAGTGAGTCTCAAGAACACGTCACCTCTTGCAGAGTCCCAATGCTTCACTGAGCAGGTGGCTAACCATTTCAGTGGCCTTCCCAGAGCCTCAGAAACCGAAGGAAGAGTGGAAGGATTTCTTTAACATCCAACTATCTCATCCCTTAAACCACCCCTCACTTCAGACCAACACTAGACGTCAGAGCACGTGGCTGGGTAGCCCACTCAGCTTATCTTTTCCCTGCTTATCTAACCTTATCTAACTCCCTGCTTAATATATTAGCATCAACCCTGCAGAGAATTCAATTTCCATGTTGTCTCTTATTAATAGCGTGATTTGTTTGGGGTTTTGTTTGTTTGTTTGGCTTTTAGCCACACAGATGGATTATCTTACAGATTTGTTAGACCCCACGTGGGTCTCCCAGGGCTAAGGTCAAGGGGCTGGTACAGCTGTGCCTTTCCTAAAAGCTTTCCTGAAAGGCTCTAAAGTCTTCCTAAATTCTTAAACCCTAGACCTCTTTTCCATCTTCAAGACCAGTGATGTCCCTGTTGTGGAATATTAGTTTAAAATGTGTTACTTCATTTATGCTGTGGAACATTTGTTTTAATGATGCAAAGATGCATTGCATTCTTTTATGTTGCATTTGTTTAACTCTGTGAAGCTGTGTTACTTTGCCTGTCTAAAACACCTGATGGTTTAATAAAGAACTGAACGGCCAATAGCAAGGCAGGAGAAAGGATGGGTGGGGCTGCCAAGCAGAGAGAATAACTAGGAGGAGAAATCTAGGCTCGAGAGGAGAAGGAGGATGCCAGAGGCCAGCCACCCAGCCAGCCACTGAGCAAGAAGGAAAGAGGGATTTATAGAATAAAGAAAGGTAAAAAGCTCAGAGGCAAAGCATAGTTAAAGAAAATGGGATAGCTGGGCGGTGGTGGCGCACGCCTTTAATCCCAGCACTCGGGAGGCAGAGGCAGGCGGATCTCTGTGAGTTCAAGGCCAGCCTGGTATACAGAGCGAGATCCAGGACAGGCACCAAAACTACCCAGAGAAACCCTGTCTCAAAAAAACAACAAACAAACAAACAAACAAAATAATAAAGACAATGGGATAAATTAAGTTAGAAAAGCCGGCTAGAAACAAACCGAGCTAAAACCAGGCATTCATAAGGAAGAATAAGTCTTTGTGTATTTTTTTGGGAGCTGGGGTGGGATCCCAAAGAGTAAATAACAACTGACGACAGCCCCCCATAGTGCTCCTCCTTCCATAGTTACATTTCCCACTGACTAACAGAGGGGAATTGGTGAGTTCCAGGTTCTGGAGTCTTAGCGGCTTTTCCCGTTGCTGTGCCCTGGCAAACACAAGCGCTAGCACGACAAGACTCTACGTGGGTTCACAGTTCCTGGTTCCTGGCCATCGTGGTGGGGAGTTCAAGGCGGCAGGAACCTGCAGCAGGCGTTCACACAGCACCCACATCAAGGAGCAGAGGGTGACAGATGCCTGTGCTCGTTGGTATCTCCCCCCCCCCCCCCCACCTTTTATTTTGCAGCCCAGCTTCCCTGTCCAGAGACTTGTACCACCTACAGGGACGGCTCTTTCCAGCTCAATGGATCTAATCAAGATAATCATCCACAGGCACACCCCGAGGCCAGTCTCTCTGGTCATTCCAGACGGCATCAAGTTGACATCTATCATAGGAGGCCTGAGTGCTTCCAAAGATTCTTGTGACACTCAGGCTGATACCACGCTAACAATCTCAGTACATTTCGCCTTATCACACCTCCCACATCCCTTCCCCATTTAAAGTGATGCACTAACAGACTAGGGATTGGTGTGCCTATCTTTGGGGGGGGTCACTGTTCTCCCTGCTACAGCTGCCAAGATTAGGATTATCGTTTG
>CABHPP010167007.1:0-57209 GCA_902168425.1 Peromyscus attwateri | reverse complement strand
GATGTTCACTAGGAGAAAACTCATTCCTGTTACTGCAAACGTAGCCTTCTACCTGTGACTATAGAGGACATAGACCCTGCTGAAAACTTTCTATTGCCATTTTACTAAATCAATTTATTTCTAACTATATTCTATATACTTATCTTTGTATAGGCACAAAGAAGCTTATTTTCTGCAGCAGACAGGTTATTACAGAGATCCACAACTAATCAAAACACAGAGACTAAGTGATGGTACTATATTATAGTGATTACCTTTCTGTTGAGGTGTTAAAATGCTGTGACAATGGCAACAAATGGAAGAAAGTTTATTTCAGCTTATGGTTCCAGCAAAATAAGGGTCCGCTCTGGTGGCGAGGCAAAGCAACAAATAACAGACTAAGTGGTAGGAGCAGGATAATGAGAGATCACATCCTAAAATGCATACACAAGACAAAAGAGTTCAAACTGTAAGTGGAACAAAATTATAAACACCCAAAGCCCTCCTACACTTATGTTGTTCCTCCAAGAAGGCTTTACCACCTCCCCATAGCAACAGTAGCTAGTACCAAATATTCAAATGCCTAAACCTATGGGGAATACTTCTCATTCAAGCCCCCATATTCTTTTCCCTAGCCTCGTGGTGTTGTAGAATATAACACCATGGTACTTTTGTCTATGTTGCATTTGTTTAACTCTGTGAAGCTGTGTTACTGTGCCTGTCTAAAACATGTGATTGTCTAATACTCAACTGAATGGCCAATAGCAAGGCAAGAGAAAGGATAGACGGGTCTGGCAGACAGAGAGAAGAGCTAGGAAGAGAAATCTGGGAGCAGAGGAGGAAGTAGCTAGAGAAGGAGGAGGACCCAGGGTCCAGCCACCCAGCTACACAGCAAGCCATGGAGTAAGAAACGAAGAAAGGTATACAGGAATAGAAAAGGAAGGACCCAGAAGCAAAAGGTAGACAGGATAATTTAAGGACAGCTGACAAGAAACAAGCAAGCTAAGGCTGGGCATTCATAATTAAGCATAAGCCTCCATCTGTGATTTATTTGAGATCTGGGTGATGGGCTCCTAAAAGAGTAAAACAACCAACAACATCATGGGATCATGTTTGTATCAATGCAAAATGCATTTAGTTAAACTTAGAAGTTCCTATTTCTCCTATTTGTGTGTGCAGGAATCCGTGCATGGAAATTGGAATGGCTCCACACACTATCACCTCTAGTCACCTACTAGGAAAATAATTTGTAGCTGGACTTTTCTCTCCGGGTCCCACCAAGACCCAGCAGTCCCTTAGTCCACTTATAAAATAAACATACAGACGCTTATATTATTTAAACTGCTTGGCCATTAGCTCAGGCCTATCATTGTCTAGCTCTTACTCTTATATTTAGCCCATTTCTATTAATCTATACTTTGCCACGTGGCTCGTGGCTTATTGGTACCTTACATCTTCCTTATCCTGGCGATGGCTCCAGCAGTCTCTCCCTCTGCCTTCCTGTTCCCTCAATTCTCCTCTCTGTTAGTCCTGCCTATACTTCCTGTCTGGCTACTGGCCAATCAGTGTTTATTTATACAGAGCGATATCCACAGCAATAATTGCTTCATGTTCTTGTGACTTTAAGTTCTGCTGACCTCAAAGTTTTTATTCTACATAGAGAGCTCTCCAACCATAAAACATAACAAACATAACAAGCTAAGAGCTCTCCATCAGCAACTTGGGCTTCTGATACCCTTAAGTCAACAGGTTTAAAAAGGAATAACAGTGTTAAATGGGGTCATTGATCCAGGGAGTACTGGATTCCTTCTTTACAGTGGAGGTAAGGAAGGTGACCACTGGAGAAGAGGAGGTTGTTCAGGGTTTCTCATGGTGTTACTGTGTCTTCTAATTAAAGTAAATGGGAAACTACAACAACCCAATTTAGGCAGCATAACAAAATTCCCAGACACTTCAGGGATAAAGGCATGTTTTGCACGAATCCTAAATGGTCTCATAATAAAAAACCTGGAGCCAGATATTAGTGTAAATACTGAAAGATCAGAGAGACAAAGGAACAAGCCACAGCTACTTCTCACCTCGCCAACTCCACGAATCCTCTGACTGAATGTCTCTGAGTCCTCAGCTGAAAGGTGTCCAGCCGAAAAGGCCCTAAGCTAAAAAGGCTCCAGCCAAGCTTTAGTTTCTTTCTCCTCATACCTTAAATATCTTTCTCTGCCCAGCTATATTATTTCTTTCCTAGTGCTGAGATGAGATCTCAAGTGATGAGATTAAAGGTGTGTGATTCCTAAGTACTGAGATTAAAGGTGTGTGCCACCACTGCCTGGCTCTATTTCTCTCCTAGACTGAATTAATCTCATGTAATCCAGGGTGGCTTTGAACTCACAGAGATCCAGACAGATTTCTGCCTCCCGAGTGCTACGATTAAAGGTTTATGTCACCACTATCTGGTGTTTATATTTAATCTAGTAGCTTGTTCTGTTCTCTGATCTTCAGACAAATTTTATTAGGGTACACAATATATCACCACAGGTATGGATCACAAATTCAGGGAAAGAACAAAGACATACTGAAGAGCTTGCTGAAGGTAGAGGAAATACATGATGGGTAGTAAAGGGAAGTATTTATGAAAACTAGCTGAGCCCACCTGACTACTTGCAGAAATGAGAATTGTAATCCACATGAATATCTGTCCTGTTTTACTAAGAACATGTTCATGTATATGTGCACATATATTGAACTGACATTCATCTTTCTTTTCCTCTATCAAATAATGTAACATTACTAGAAATAGTATTAGTAATTAAATGTTGCATATCTATGTTTTCATATATAAAAGGCTAAGCATTCCTCAACAACTTTGCCTCTATTCTACAATATATAATACATTTGTGGTTGTACATAGGGATGTTATACCATGCTTGGTGAAATTATGAGCTAGTTAACATTTTTATTTGGAAATTAAGCATGGCATAAAGATATACAATTGTGTCAAATGGATAAGAGGTAGACTTGTGATACCTAATCTTGTTTATCAACTTTATTGTATCTGAAATCAACTAAAACCCAAGCTACTGAGCACTCCTGTTGCGGGAGCCCACAGTGACTCCGATTTGTGGCTTGATTCCATCTTGAATCAAGGTCAGAGAGTTTAAGCTTGTCTTTGCTCTTTAAGGCTGGATAACAGGATGTTCTGTCAAAGGTGTGCTTAACAGATGTCTTGAGAATTAAGGAGGTGTTTACACTTGTTTGTTCCTTGAACCATGGTGTCCTTGAGAGGGGGAGTTCTTTTGTCCACCTTGCTTTGGGTATAAAAAGGCTGTGAGAGCCGGGTGGTGGTGCCATCCGTCTTTAATCCCAGCACTTGGGAGCCAGAGCCAGGAAGATCTCTGTGAGTTCAAGGCCAGCCTGGTCTACAGAGTGAGATCCAGGACAGGCACTAAAACTACACAGAGAAACCCTGCCTTGAGAAACAAAACAAAAAACAAAACAAAAAAAAGACTTTGGAAATAAAGTCAGGGCTGCTCCAGTATTGACTCAGAGCCCTCCCAAACCTATCCTGTGTCTCTGTCTTTTAAGTCTCTATTTTCTATCTGTTTTTTTTTCTCAATCCTCACACCCCTATTCAGAACTGTTCCACAGTTCAGGCGGGGCCCAACATCCTGTGACAAATTTTCTTGATCATATTATTATATTTGAAGCCAGTGAACACCGCCCCCCTCCCCATATTAACCCCAATCTGTGAGGTACCTTTCAATAGCATTCCAGATAAAGTACATGAAAGAAGGGAACTGTTTTGCCTACTTACCCTGGCAAGTTCATCTACACTGTGGCTGTAGAATTCCTTAACTGATATTAAAACCAACATTTTCCACATTCAAATGCCGTTGTCAGATTTTCTTTGCCAACTTGATATAGAGTTATCTGGGAATAAGAACCCTAATTGATAAAATGGATCCTCCAAATTTCCTATAGGCATGTCTATAGGGCATTAATACAGGAGGGCCCAACCCATTGTGGGTGGTGCCACTTCTGGCAATTGATCCTGGATGGCATAAGAAAGCAGGTTTAGCAAGTCACGAGGAGCAAACCACTAAAAAGCATTTCCCCAAAGCTTCTGCTTCAGTTTCTGCCTCCAGGTCCCAGTCCCGAGTACCTGCCCTGACTTCCTTTAGTGATAGAGTATAACTCAAAAGTTGTAAAATGAGATAAGACCTTTCCTCCCCAAATTACTTTTGATTGTGGTATTTTAGCATAGCAATAGAATCCTTACTAGGATAATAACATATAGTGAAGACCAGTGACTCTTCAGGTATTCCCCAGTGCTTCAGCACCAAATTGAGACTGCTAAGACATCTAGCCTCTGAACTAATTAATTCCCAAATTCTCAGCCTTTGCAGTGTGAAGCAGCCATTATGTACTACATGAGCAACAACCTATAAGCCAAGCTGACAAATTCCCTTTACGTGTGTGTGTGTGTGTGTGTGTGTGTGTGTGTGTGTGTGTGTGTGTGTGTGTGTGTATTTGCATGTGAGAAGGAAAGATTATGGTTTGCTTGGTTTGCTAAGGGACTGGAAATACAAATACAAATTCAGAAATTTGACGGGAAGAGGAGGAACACAAGAGGACTTGAGGTGGACAGGGAGGGGTAGGAAAATAAAGACTACTGGGGTCTTTATCATAGTATCCATGAGCAGTGGATGAATTCTTTAGCTCCATGTTGTGTAGGTTCAGGATTTAATACAGTTTGCCTATGTCACAAAGAATGATGATGATATTATGATAAATGACCACAATGGTTTAAACAACATACATCTGCTGTGTAATGAGTCACACTGATTAAAGTATATCAGGTTGGAATTCATTTCTTATCACTTCAGAAGACTATGGACCAATGCCCTTGCTTTCCTTAACTACCAGAGAGAATTCGCATGCTTTGGTACATAGTCTCCTTCTTCCATGTGTGAAGTCACTTCATCTCTGACTATTTCCTAGTACCATGGTTTTCTCTGAGCATAACCAGAAACATTTATTTAGTTTTTCCTTTGTTATCTTTTCTGTTTTCTTTTGTTATTGTTTTGCTTGCTTTATTTTTATGGTTTTCTTTCAGCATCTCATTTTGCCTTTGCTGGCCGCTAGCTCACTATGTAGTGAGGATGGCCTTGAACTCTTACTTCTCTTGCCTCTAGCCCCAAGTGCTAATGTTGCAGGTGTATGCCACCATGTCTATCATTTGTTTTTATGAATTCAAGGGCTGATGTTTACCTTCTCTGACTATTTTGTAAAAATTCCCACCTCTCAACACCCAGATTTCAACTGCATTTTTAAAGATAACTCTGATTGTAGAAGTTAACATATTCACAAATTTGGGCATGTTTAAGATAATTGTTTTTTGTTGGCTGTAGTGAGAATTTCATGCCTGCACAATTCACTGTCTTATCACCCAGTGTTTTCTGCTGGCAGTGCTTCGTTAAATTCTGGTACATGTATCTATATTTTAAAGAAGATGAATGGCTATATAGACAGACATAACACATCAATGAAACAAATACAATGCAATAGAGCTATATGTATAAATATGCAAGAGTGATATTTATGTATATGTAAAACAAGTCTGTATGAAGAAATATTTGACAAACACATGCTGGTGAAAAGAAGGAGAGTTCTACTGATTTTGCTATACATATTTTTTGAACTACTGAACTTCAGAAAGTGGCCTCTAATATAGTGATTGTTTACAGTGAATGCATCCATACAGTCTTTTCTTATAATGAAACCATAGGTAAGGAATACCACAATCTTATGGCATTCGCTGTTCTCTCCATTCTTGAACAAAGACAGCAGACACAGTGAACAACAGCCAGCTGAGCTTAATTATGCATGAACCTGAAGCAAAATGAAGACATTTTCCACCTTGTGTCCACTCCTGCAGTGCAAAAGACTGATAATGTCTCCTTATATCTCCATTGGTGTGTGTAAGTGTGGGTAATTTGTATGGGTTGTGTTTTGGAAACATTGACAATGTGGCAGGTTTTGTAAAGTGTCCTCATGAGCAAAAGCTGACAGAATGAGTGAAAGTTCTGTTTGAGTTATGATATTGTCTCAAGGAGACACAAAAGCAACAGACCCTGCAGCCATTGTCATTGTCTAAGATAAATACTTTTGAAGAGATGAGCTGTGTATTCTGTTTCTCTGTAAGGCTAGTACAAAAGGGGTTTACCTTGTAATGATAAAGTAAGGCATTCTCCAGTGTAAACTTAGTGTTTGAGATTTTGCCTATAGGATGTTAAATGGTAAAAATAAGTCTAAAAATATTAACTGGCTAGGTTTTCTGAATTTAACAGCTCTCTATGAGGAGACCCTCTGGTCCAGAAACATTACAAAATATACTGGCTAAAGATATAGTGGAATGAAGGATCAATGCGGCTCTGATGTCAGACCTAATAGTTTAACTGACATATGGGCATGAAAGTATCAGCAGTATATTGATATATATCTGAAAAACAGGGATAAAGCAGTGCTTACTATCTCAGGGCACTGTAGCATAAGCTCCCACACGAGAGGAGATTCTGGGAAGTTTCATTTCATCCTCTTCCTCTTAGTTATTTGAAGAGATATGCCTGTGATTTATTTTACTCAAGATCCCTTTATGTTCTTAATATTTTAAGAGTTGACAAGCATTTATATGAATTATCTTTATTATTATTGTAGAAATTAAAATTTAGACAACTTAATCCATTTAAAACCAGTATGATACCTATGTATATTTCAAATAATATTTCATAAAAAGAATTATATTTAAAAGATAACAATTTAGTCAGTAGTGTTTGGTCTTACATTTAAAAATATTACATTTATTTATTTTGTATGTGTGTATGTGTATGCAGGAGCAAGAGGGAAGATGAAGAGGAGCAGAGAGAGAGGGAAGGAGACAGATGCCACAGTGAGTGTGGAAGGGTCAGAAGACTGGATCAATGTCAGTGTCTTTACCCACTGCACCATCTCATAGGTCCCAGACTTAGCTTGGTTTTTTATCACTTTTATATAAATTTTACTAAAATCAACCATATTCTGAGAGCTGCATCTACATTCAATCAACAGCAATTTGTTTTTAAGTACATGAAGAAAATTTAGCCCTCTTTGACATTTACAACAGGATAATGTATTTGAAAAGCTACTTTAGATTGTTGCAGATAGCTTTGATATTGCATTTGAATTTAGTAAATGACAATTTCCTAAGCCAAATTACATTGTGAATTTTTTAAAAGTTCTATCATTATATAATTTATATTTTCTGAATTTTTATTAAAGCCTCATCAATTCATTGTACTGTTTTCATTTGAAGGGTGTCAATTCACTGCATTGCTTATGAAATTGCAGAGCTGAGATGCATTCATGATGAAGAAAGGCTGTGTGAGATACCAAGAAGGGAGCATGTGCAAGCTTTTCCCTTCCCTCTTGCTTTACTTCATCCATTCCCTATTTTTTGCACATACTTTTGTCTTAAACTACCCAGTGGCTATTGGAAGTGTATTTTTTGTCTTTAACTGATTTTTACTGTATTTCTATGTATTGTTTGGTTCAGTTTATTGCTGTTATAGCAGTTAGTTTGCTTCTCTTGAGTGGCAGTGGAGATTAAGCACTAAAAAATAGACTACTCACTAAAACAATCCCAATAATAATACAACCAGAAGTGATATCCAAACTAGCATAAGGGCAAGACATAAGGCACAATAAAAACACGAAAAGGCTGGGCAACATGTTCCGACCACAGATCATAAATCCTCAATTACCAAATCCAATGATACTAACATAGCTGAGGGGATGGACAAAGGATTCAGAAATGTGCTTATAAAAATAACCTATGATTTCCAAGTGGAAACAATGAGCTAGATGAATCAAATAAGGAAAACATTTCAGGACAGATATGAGAAAGTCAACCATGTGAAATAGAAATACAGCAAGGACATAGAGATGTCAAAAAATTAAACAGAAGCATTGGAAATGAAAACAATACTCACATCAAAATCTTAAAAGCACAGTAGAAAGCGTCACCAATAAATTAACTCGAGTGGAAGAAGAACATGGTATGGTGTAGAAGAGAAGTCTGAGGAAATAGCACATTCATACATCTATATAGAAAAAGAGAGCTAGGGTGAACATGCATTAGAGAAACCTCGGTCATGGTCTAGAAACACGATTAGGAGTCCATAGGATAGAAGAGGGAGCTGAGATGAAAAGAAAAGCATAGAAAATCTATTCACTGAAATTATAACAGAATATCCCCAAATCTATGATAAGTTTCTTTAGTGGTCATTCAAGAGTAAGAAGCCTTTTGAATCCCAAATTCAAGTCAGATGAGAGCATCTTTGATTCACTGTAGTCAACAAACCAGAATTATAAAACAAAGAATTATAAAAATCTGCAAGAGGAAAATATCAACACACTTAAATTGTTTTACGTCAGAGATCTTGACAGAAAATCCAAAAGCCAAAAAAACATGGAGTTATAGACTTAGAGTTCTGAAAGTAAATAACTAGGTAGAAATATTATTATATATAGCAACATTGTCTTAAGAATGAATAAATTACATTCAACTCAGTCAACAAGCAAACCATCTAAAATAAACACATGAAAGAAAATAACAAAAACATTGAACCAAATGGGAAATAACCTAACAAATTATAAAAATCAGCAAAGAAATGCCCAGTACCAGATAGATTTGCTGGCAAACTCTATACAATCTTTAAGAATCAGCACTTTTCAAACTGATCTGTAAAACAGAAAGGAAGACGCTTCCAAACTCTGTGTACAAAGTTCTGTTATTCTGATATAAACAAATAAATAGGTAAAGGGGGAGGAAGCCTCTCAAGAAGCTCAGCCTTATTAGAGGAGCTACAGAGAGTTGATGGCTGCTAAGGCAGGAAGAAATATTTTTTATAAAAACAAACTCTTTTATAGACATGGCTACTCATAGTTTGTTAATGCCCTAGTGGATGGGCACAAACTCATGTGCATATGAGTTATACTAATTGGATTTAGAGTTATTAATAATAACAGAAAGAAAAATTATAAAAAAGACATGATATTCAGATGCAACTGCAGGGAGTTGAAGGGGGATGGTGGCAGATGGATATGATCAATATTCATTCTATAAATATGTGAAATTTCCAAAAGATAAAATATTTTAATTAATTAATTAAAACAGAAAAAACAATATACTATAATTTCAAAGAAATTACAGTGAAAATGAAAGTTACAGACCAATTTCCCTGATGAATATAAACACAAAAATTTTCAATGAAATTCTTGCCAATTGAATTCAAGAACACAATGAAAAGTTCATACATTCTGACCAAGTTAGTCTCATTCTAAAATGTGAAGTTACAACATATACAAACCAATAATTATAATAAAGCTCTAAGTAGACTTAAGGGCAAAGATAACATGATCATTTCAATAGGTACAGAAACAACCTCCAGCAGTTTTCAAAATTGTTCCACAATAAAAGCCCTGAGAAAAATAAATAGAAACAAAAACAACATACCTTAACATAAGAAAGGCTATGCACTGCAGATCTATAGACAAAAAAGTACTAAATGGAGAACAACTGAAAGTGTTTCCTATAAAACAATTAACATGATAAATGTGTATGCTCTCTCTATTCTTCATTAATATAGTGCCTGTGGAGGGCAGAGAGAGATGTTGGGTGTCCTGCCTGTCTTCCTCTTCCTTATTCCTTAGAGACAGCATGTATAATTGAATCTGGAGCTTGCCATTTCAGATAGACGAAGCTGCCTGCTTGTTGAACTCCCATGATCTATCTGCCTGTATCTATCCTATAACACAGTATTTCCAGGTGTCCATGGCTACATCCAGGTTTGACATCAGGTGCTGAAGATCAAAACTCAAGTCCTCGTGACTACACAGAAAAGTGTTCAACCCTGTGATCCATATGGCAGCTCCATCTATGTTAATGTTGTTGTCTGTGTTTTCCCAAAAGCCTTTTGTGGGCCTAAAGTTCAGTATTTCTTAAGTTATCAGACATGGAATTAAAATACCTTGTCTGCTGTCTATCCGACACCTTGCTTTTTATGTACAGGGCTCTATGTCGAAACCAGCCAGGACTTTTTGAAGCATGTCACTGTTACCTCTGTCACAGAAATTAATTGAGCACCCAAGAAGCAAATTGTTTTCTCCAAAGTGCCACTTTGCCACAGTTAGCTATGATATTTCCATTACTACATGGGAATATAAAACACTGTTTGAGCACAAGCATCCTTGATTTCCTAAAAAAAGGAAAGAATCGCCTTTGTTGTCCCACATATCTCTTCACAAGGACTGTGCATCCAAGTTGGTGTTTCCTAAGCAAACACCACAAAAGGATAAAGACATCATCATGACTGTTCCAAGTCACTTTCCTATATCAATCGAAATCCAAGAAGCATGGAAACGGTACAGAAAAATAATCATGAATTAATGTCAAGCACCATGGAGAGTAAAAGGGATGGAGAAGAGCCTGGTGCCGTGGCATACTGACTGATGCCAGACTGAAGTTCACAGCCTTGCTGAAAAGTCTGCATGTGAACCTGGATTCTAAGGCAGTCAAGCTGTTCACTGGGGTAAGTGGAGCCAGCTCTCCTGCCTGAGTGCAGTAGAAACAACACTTTCAATAATCTGAAGTTAATTTTTTAAAACAAATATGACTAACAAATCTAACACCTAAAAATTACAGAAATGATAAAATTGCTTATTTTCCCTCTAATTCTCTTTAGAAATCACCAACATTTATTTTATAAAGTATTAAGGCAATCATATGTTAATCCCTATGTTTTTAATGATAATCAGCAATAAAATAGAATTTATCATGTATAAAAATGGCAAATTCTGACCTTGGAAAATCTTTGTTCTTTAGTTATGTAAAAATAGAAAGGAAGTGAGGATATTTTAGTGTAAATTTTGCATCTTTCCCCCTCATCTTTTCAAGTAATTCTAGTTCTGTCACTGGTTTTGAGCCAAGAGCTACAGAATGTGATGTACTTATCCTTCTGTATCTGCAGTGGACTGAGATGTGAAAGCCCTTTATGCCATCATTAAAAAGTCATTCTTCAGAAGGACTCACTAACTCTACCCTGCATCTTCTCCCTCTCGATCCATATGAATCAGAACCACTGGGGTTCATGTTTTTGTGGAAGATGAGACACTCTGCATCCTAATTTGAGATGCTATTAGCTCCATCTTTCATACTATCATCCCCCCAAATAGATTGATGAGGACCCCACCAAATTATTCCACAAGCTTCTTCAATGCCCCTTCAGTTAAGCTTCTCCAGGACCCACTTATAGAGCTGAGAACAAACTGGTAGACACAATTAGATGCAAGAACTGAAGACAGGTAATGCCTTGCTAAATTTGTAGTCTGTGCCCATCTTATGCAAACATTATACACATTCCACACCATAAAACACTTACAGCCCTGCAAAACACAGTGGTCATCTCCAAGTGAAAAATAAAATCCATTTCTGTGAAAAACAGAAGCAAAAATCAGGTAACTAAAAACCTAGAAAATGACAATTTAAATAGAATTGAAATATGATTCCAGAGGTCTTACTGCACCATGAATATATTGTTTGTTTACATAATGACTTGATAGAAATCCTTTCTGCCTAACTCTACATCAAACACCAGACACAGAAATCAGGCAGAGGTTGTCCTTGGCTTTACCTTTTATGAATATTCAAGAAAAAAGTATTAATGACCTATGAAAGGAAGGTTTGGCAGGGGATTTTATCAAATTAATGCTACTACACTGTGCTTCTTTGCCACTTTCTAAATTACACTTGTTCTCAAATCTTACACTATTATGAATTTCGTTACATTTACCATCCATGTGATAATATACTCTGAAATCATTTTCTTATTTCAACTGTGTCTATATGGTGTTCCAATGATAATCCTTAAGTAAATAAGCAAAAATACTAGACGTTACCAAATACACCTTTGTTCCCATGGCAGGTGTTTTAAGACAATGTCCTCCAAGTTGAAACCTATCTTCCAGGGAGGTTCCTCAAGAGTTAGGACAGTAGACAACTGAAAAGACTCAAAAAATCCCTAAAATTGACAGGTTTCATGAGATCCATTCTTTCTCCAAGTGTAATGGTTAGTTTTCATCAACTTGACACAAGCTAGAGTAGCCTTTTCTTAAAATGTCCTCCAACACAGTTGCTGATGTAGGTCCTCAAGTTAAATTAGATTTTTATAGGAAGAGAAGTAACCCAACTAGTTTTCACCCACTGGACCCTCTTCCATTCTCCCTCCTTCAAATGGAATTGTTCTTCCTTCCAAGTTGTCTTTCTCCATTTTCATGTCTTCTTCATGTGACACATTGTGTTTAATTAGGGTTCCTTGTATGAGCATGAGTGAGGAGTTGTTTACCAGAGCATGGACTACGTTTCAGTGACTACACCACTGAAAAAAAATGACAGCTACTTATATAACTGTTCATTTATTTGTGTGTGTTTGTCCAGATGCATCTGCCATGGTACACCTGTGGATGTTAGGGAAAAATTTACTGGAGTTAGTGGTGTCCTTCCAGCATGAATTCTGCATATCACATTCATATCTTCAGACTGGGCCCAAGATCTTCTCCTCCTGAAACATCTTGCTGGCCTATGACAGGAAGACTCTTGTGCAGATCCTGTAAAGGTATCCATAGTTGCTGGGTGTTCATGAGTGCAACAGGTATCTCTAAGAAGTTAGCTTCTTTACTGCTTTCAGTAGCTTTTGTGGTATATAGTGAATAATTATTAAATTCATTTATTAGTATTTATTTTTCTCGATTCCCCCATGTTTCAATTCTTTTATGGTGGGCCATTGTTAGTGCATTAAATACAAGTCTGACTTTTTCATCCTGACTTTGTCTTGCAATTTTGAGGAATTCACTTCTTTTAAAAGACTTTTAAAGGATTTATTTTATTTTTTATTATGTTTATGTGCCTGTCTGCCTATGTATAGACATGTACAGATGTGTGCAATGCCCATAGAGGCCAAAAGATGGTGTCAGATGCCTGAAGCTGGAGCTACAGAAGATTGTGAGCCAACCAATGTAGGTACTGATGGCTGAACTCAAGCCCCCGAAAGATCATTATACACTTGGCCACTGTGCCATCTCTCCAGCCCCTGAATTCATGTCTTGGTCCTAAGTGATTGTATATGACATTTATGGTTTTCTACAACTATTTTCATGTTATTTGTAAACAATAATTCTACTTTCTTCTGTCCAGTATAGATTTGTAGTTGTTGTTGTTATTGGCCAAATTTTCATGTAGACTTTCTAATACCATGGTTTTACATATTACTTACTTTTCTTGGTGTAACAATCAAATATCTGACAAGAAAAAAGTTAATGGAGGAAGTCTTGACTTTGAGTTATAGATTGAGGGCACATAGCTCATCTTGTTGAGGAAGGCATGGCAGGAGGACCTATCACATGGTACCCATAGTCAGAAAAGGGAGATCAGGCAGGAAGTAAGGGTGAATTATAAAACCTCAAGTTCTACCTGCAGCAATGCAATTTCTCCAAGGAGACTCCACTGGTTCAATAATCTCCCAGAACAGCATTACCAATTGTGGGGGAGGGGGTTAACATTCTAAATGCAACAACTAGTTTGGATATATTTAAATTATTTTACAATACAGGACTAAATCCCCTTGTTCGTGGTACATGGCCCTTTTTATGTGCTGCTATATTTGGTTAGTTAGTGATTCCTATAAGATTTTTTATTACTATTCATAAAGGAGATGGGTATGGGCTCATTTTACTTGTAGCATCCTTTCATGGAATTGGTATCAATATGTTGACATCTGCGAATACCTAAGGAAAACTTCCTTTCTTCCTTCACTTTGGTTTGGAGAATCGGAAAAGCATTTACAAGCATTCATTTTAAGGGTTTACTAACCATCAAAAATGAGGAATATGTTGGGGACTTTCTTTCAGAGGCTGAATTACTCAGTCAATCCATTTAATATAGCCCATCTTTATCTTAGTTATAGCCCAATCTTGGTTTGTTGTCTTTTTGTACAAGTTGTCCATCTCCTCAAGATTATGAAATGTGTTTCCACATATTTGTCCATATTGTCCTTTTGTTTCTGTATTCTCTACAGTAACATCCCCACTGTCATTTCTGATGTAGTCATTTAAAAATTCCTTCTTTTGTGTAAAAAAATAGTTGAAGAATTTTCTTGATTCTTTTTCGTTCTTGTCTTTTCTCCTCCTCCTCCTCCTCCTCCTCCTCCTCCTCCTCCTCCTCCTCCTTCTCCTCCTCATCTCCTCCTCCTCCTCCTTCATCTCCTTCTCCTTCATCTCCTTCTCCTTCTCTTTCCTCTTCTTTGTGGAGGACCAGCCCCCACACTTTTTTACCCCAGGAACTCTTGAGGAATCAGGGATAAGAGACTTAGAAATAGAGGGGAGAGAAACAAAGAGAAAACACATGATAGACTCCGGTGGGCCTGGATCTTTATCCAAATGGGCCCAAAACTTTATTCCAGAGGTCTATTTATAACAATACCAAGGGGTGGAGCAAAAGACCTCCCTCTTGCTAGTTACAAAACACCTGCACTCAGGCTCGTGGTCCAATCATCTTCTCTATGCAGACCTGCTGGGTAAAGCCACTAGGAAACCTGAAAATGGGTTCCCACACTTCTGCGTTTTTCCTTTGAAGTACAGTTTCCCATATGCCAAGCTGACCTCAAACTTTCCAGGTATCCAATAATGACCTTGAGTGTCTGATCCTTCTGCTCCCACTAACACAGGGCTGAGATTATAGGTGTACACTACCATGCCTGCTTTATAAGACACAGGAATTGAACACATGGTCTAGGCAAGCACTCTGACCACTGAGTCACATCACCAGCCCTTTTACAAAATATTTCTAGGGGAAAAAGTGGCTTAGTGTTTTTCTACTCTATGTTAGTTTTGGTAAAGTCTGTTTTATGTCCTGTTCTATCTCATTTGTGGTTGAATGCACTCCTGGTTTCTTGGTTCATTGAGATAAAATGTGAGGTTTTCCTTGAATCTTCTTTGTTTCTGGTTTCTAGGTCTTATTATACAACCTAGGATGGCCTAGAACTCTGTTCTGTTTCAACCTCCTGAGTGCTGGGATTAGAGGCATGTGCCCACCTTCCTGGCTGCTTAAGTTTATAGTGTATGTGTTCTCAGATTTCTCAGATGCCTTTCAACTCTGCTTTCACCCCAGTGCAAAATTTTGGTATATGATGTTTTATTTTAAGTTGTTTCAATGTAGTTTCTACCTGAGCATGCTCTTGTCTAGCTAATTAGTTATTCCAATACAGATCACACAATGTCCACCTCCATGTAGTTTTTAGTTTTCTGTTAATGATTTATTTTGGGTTTTGTCCACTGTTACTATAAAAGAAGTTTCAAATAATTTTGATATTTCTTAACATATTAAATTATATATTGTATGATTTACAACTAAAAATATCAGTCTATGTCCATTTATTAATAACATAATTACAGCTGATTAGATGGATCAGTGTATAAAGGTACCTACTATCAAACCTGATGACCTAAATTTAACCCCTGGACGAACACGAGTTTAAAAACAAATGTAAGATGTAATGGAATTAATGATATGGAAAATTGTTTTCATGTGTTCTGTGTATATTCAATTACTCCATCGTTGCTTTATTTTGTATATAGTTGGGAGTATAGTTTTGATTCCATTATTATTTCTTTTGTAGATATTCCACACTTTCTACTTAGAAAAGGGCTCACACTTATGATGATAATAAATTTGAATTATTGCTTACTTAATTTTAATTGTATATGTAATCTTTCTTAAACTATACCTTTTACCTCTTTACATCACTTGTGTCAATAATCCCAATACTACAGCATCATAATTATTTTGATAATTTACCCAATGTTTCCTTCTAAAAGTTTAAAGCAGTGTTTAAAAAGAAAATCACAATAGTACATGAGTCTTAGCTCCTTTTATTCAGTGAGTGCAGCTTCTTACAGCATTGCTTATTAATTAAATGCAGACTGGTGAACCCTTTTTACCATTCTTTACATACAGCTGTTTTCATTTCTCTCTCACTTGAAGAACACTTTTGACAGATACAGAATTCTCATTGACAGCACTTTCCACCATCTGGGTTTTAAATATATAATCCACCATTGATACTGCCTGCTAGCTTCATGGTTACTTTTTTAAAATGTTAATTAATTAATTAAGTGTGTGTGTGTGTGTGTGTGTGTGTGTGTGTGTGTGTGTGTGTGTCTGTACAAATTAGAGTAATCTTTCCTTCAGAAATTGGCACATTCCATCTACCATGTAAGTTCTGGGGATAGAACTCAGATCATCAGGCTCTTACTCACTGAAATATCTTACTGGCTCCAAAATTACTTGTAACCCAACAGAGTGGGTTCACATCTTGGTGAGTGCTAAGAAAAGATAAGCACAGCTAGAACATGAAAGAGTAGACGAAGGTGTGTCTCACTTATAGTGGGAAGAAGGTCAGGGATACTTCCAAAGATATGCTCTCCCTGAATAAAGGAAGCCTAGGGATTTTACTCAGGGGTTTTACACATTCATGTAGCAGTAGGAAATTTCTAAGCATGCTTGGTTTAAAAATACATTCCTAAGCATGTTCAGTCTGCACTATGATTGTTACCAGAAAATAAAGGAAGTATATTTGAAAGGTGTATTAGCACAGGAATCTGCCTTTGAGGGCACCTGTTTGTTTCTTCACTGACAATTAATTAACAGTTTGATGATACTGTCCATGGATCAGTTGCCCCTTCTATTACATTTTCTTTTTTTCTGTGTATCTGTGTGGGTGTACATTAGACAGAGCATACATGTACACATCAGAGAACAACTTGTGGGAATTGGTGTCAACTTTCCATACTGTGAGCCCCAGGGAGAGAATTTAGGTTGTTAGGCTTATTGGCAAGAGCCTATACCCTCAGAGGAATCACACTAGCCCAATTTGCTCTAACTGCTTTCAAATTTCTTTCATCAGAAAAAAAAAAAAAACACTGGAAAAAATGCAACATCTTCAGCAAATGGTGCCAGTCAAACTGGATATCTGCATGGAGAAGAATGCAAACAGATCCATTCTTATCAAACTCAACTTCCAAAGAATCAAATGTTTCAACATGAAACCAGACCCACTGAATCTGAGAGAAGAGAAAGTGGGGAATAGCTTGGAACTTATTGGCACAGGAAACGTCTTTCTGAACATCACATTGATAGCACAAGCACTAAGAGTAACAATTAATCAATGGGACCTCGTGAAACTGAAAAAAATTTGGACAGCAAAGGACACCATCATTTGGACAATACAGCATCCTATATAATGGGAAAGATCTTTTTTACCAACTACATATCTGAGAGAGGGCTAATATATAAAGAAATCAAATAAATAAATTTCAAGAAAGCAAGTAATGCAATTGAAAATTGAAGTGCATATCTAAACAGAGAATTCAAAAAAGGAAAATCTCAAACGGCTGAGAAACACTTAAATGTTCATTATCCTTAGTCTTCAGGGAAATGCACATCATAATTACTTTGAGATTTCATCTTATACCAAATAGAATGGCCAAGAACAATAACACAAGTGATAGCTCATGCTGAGAATGTGACACTCATCCATTATTTGTGGGAGATCAAACTTGTACAGCCACTATGGAAATCAGTGTGACAATTGATTCAGAAAGATTGGAATTGATCTACCTTGAGATCCAGCCATACTAATCTTGGGCATATATTCAAATAACTGTTCATCCTACTGCAGAGACACTTGCTCAATCATGTTCATTGCTTCTCTGTTCACAATAGCCAGAAATTAGACACAACCTAGATACTTGTCAATACATGAGTGGGTAAAGAAAATATGGTACATTTTGCATAATGGAGAATTACTCAGCTGTTAAAAAACGACATCAGAAAATTCTCAGATAAATGAATGAAACTAGAAAAAAAATCAGCCTGAGTAAGATAACTCAGACCCAGGAAAACAAATATGTTATTGGTTTGCTAATATATGAATATTAGCAGCTTAGTCATTGATAAGCAAGCTATACTCTATATAACCAGGGAACATGGATAAAGAGTAAGGGATTAGGGAAGAAAAATGTATCTCCCTAAGAAAAGGAAATAAATACAAAGGACATTTATGGATAGGCAGGAGTGGGGGAACTGATACAGGAGGCTCAAACAGGAAGTGGGAGGAAAGAGGGGTTGTAAGGGAGAGAATAAGGGGCGGGACAGGTAAAATCAAGGGTGGTTTGCATGGTAGTATCAAAATGTAATAGAGTATAAATGTCATATATATATGTATGTATGTATATATATGTATGTATACACACATGCATGTATGTATACACACATGCACACACACACACACACACACACACACACACATATATATATGTGTGTGTGTGTGTGTGTGTGTGTGTGTGATCTAAATGAAATTGTCAAATAACAGGGAGATAAGGCCCCAACTAGATATCTCTTGTCACCGAATAAATCAAATAAAATAAAATTTCCAGGATGGGAAGAAGTTACATTTACTAGAGTAGTTGACCAAAGTGGTTCTATAGGAATCCCAAACAACCAGATTATTATCAAGGCTCTGGGTAGCTTTCCACAAACTGACAGTAAGGCCCTATTTCTGAAGACAACACCTACACATTGAATATGGTGCCTTCCTAGAACCCTCACCCTGTGGTACTGAAAGGTACTATTCATGATCTCAAAAGAGAAAAGTAAACACCAACCCAGTTGCAAACCCTTAAGTTTACAAGAATGACCTGCCTGCAAGATACACTCATGCCATAGTGGCACAAAGCTTATGGGAGTAACCAACCAATATCTGATTTGATGTAAGACCTACTCTGTCAGATGAAACCCAAACCTAATGCTGCTTGGGTGTCTAAGATCCTGAGACAAGATAACCCAGGGACCCGGTGGGAAATCTAACACTACTGTTCTGTTAAGGGGGGCATAGCAATAAAATGGCTTGTAACAATATAACATAATGCTATCCTCATGGATCCGTGCCTTGCTCTACCATCAGCAGAGTAGCTTCCTCCTACAGCAAGTGGGAACAAACACAGACCCACAGCCAGACAATATGCAGAGAGTGAGAGGCCTTGGAATACTTATCTCTAAATGGAGTGTCTCCAGGAAATATCTCACCTCAGTGCTCAGGGAACCCTGCAGGAGAGTAGGCAGAAAGAATGTAAAACCAGAGAGGAGGGAAGACAGCAAGGAATCAAGGCCTTCTAGAAACATCAGGGCTGGTGCACTATGAAACCAAAGACATCTAGCAGCAAACATAAAGCCTGCAGAGATCCCATCAGATGGGTCCCTAGACCTGAAAGGAGAAGTGAACACATACCCCGTCCTTAACCTAGAAGCCATCCCCAATTGATAGGCATTTGCAAACAAAAAATTACTTTTCTACAAGAGAGTCTCACTGGGGACATAAACTACTTTAAGGGTAAGCCCCATGCCAGCAGTAGATGGCTAATACACAATGAACTCAATAGCATCTTTGGAGGCTCTTTGTCTCATAAGGTCAAGTCACAACAATTTTTTTTCTACATTACAGGACCTTTGCACATATACTAAGGCTTACAGTTTGGGGTTTTAATGAGAATCTTGTATGTGTGAACATGTATGTCTCTGTGTCTGTATGCGTTTCTTATACTTTCTCTTTGCCTCTTTTTCTTGTTTGGTTGTTCTGTCATATTCTGATTTAATTGTTTTTTACTTATCTTATTATTTTCTATTTCATTTTTTTATTATTTCTTAGATGTTTGTTTTCTGATGTGAAACAGGAAGATTGTAGACCCAGATGGTAGGAAGGATGGGAGGAACTGGGAAGAGTAAAGGAAGGGGAAAGAGTAATCAGAATATATTTTATGAAAAAAAAAGTTCTATTTTCAATAAAAAGAAAAGAATAGATTCTTCCTTCTTTTCTTCCTGTCTTTGCAAGGAGGTAGATATTGAAAATCTGGATTCCTGTTCTTTAGAGTTCATTGCATTTCTTAGATTTGGTGATTGATATCTCCCTCAAATTTAGGTAGTTTTCTCAAGTCAATTTTCCTCAATTTGTCTTTTCCATCCTTCTCTTTCTCTTCTATTTCCAGTATTCCTAAATTGCTAGTGTGGTCAGCTTTCTCTGTCCCATCACCTCTTTATTCTCAGTGATTACATTGTTACTTATACTCACTGACACCTATCCATTTGTGATAAGGAACAAGCTTTGGGAAAAGAAGTTTTGAAAGTAAGGAAGCCTGACATGTTAGGTACTCCAAATGTGTTAGGGGAGCATGCTTAGAAAAGAGAAAGAAGAAAAGGAAAAGCTACATTTTATGAAAAAATTTAGAAAGGTGTTCAGATATAGGAAGCTGCATGGCCTTGTCCCTGGAAGCTCCTGCACTAGGTAAAGAGTGGTATATTAGCTTATTAATGAATGAATTATTTTAACTCCTTAGCATGGCTTAAAGTGAACCTTCCTTCCTAAGAGTGTTCCACTGACCAGGTGATTGACATAACCCAATGGAATGTTTGGTCTCTACCTAGGCCACAGACTCTATTCTCTTGACAAGCTATTTTTTTTCTGGGCCTTTATTGCTACTCTAATATTAACCCCTCTGAAGATACAACATCAAAATCATGTAGGAATAAGATCAGAAATCAGCACCCTCAAATACTTCTGGCATTGCTGTTCTCTGACAAGGATGAGGCTGCAAGACTCCTGAGGTTACACAGGGATTTTAGCCAAGAAATAAAATGGATACTTTTCTTTAAAAAGAAAACTGCCTCAACTGCCTAGTCGGTTTTTACCTCTTCATCTCATAATATCTTCCCTCTGGAGACATAACTTAATTGTCACCATGTAATTTCAATAATGACTCTTATGCCTTTCTGTAACTGAAATGGAGCATCAAGTGTGGTGGGGTACCCTTCCAGTTGACCTACCCAAAAGACCTCAAAAGTACCTCAGTGGTTTATATAATGTCAGATGTAGGGATAAAAGGAAGTCATTGCCTGAAGCCTGGAAAGAGATGAGGAGGATAAGTAAAGGCAAGATTTATCAGAATTACAGGTCCTAGGCAGGTACCAGGAGAAGCCCAAACAAGTGTTTTTAAAATTACCATTCAAAGTCCACTAGAGTCTCTTGATGGGCTCACTACATCATCCATACTTTGTACTGCTCCTTGGTTTATTTTGGCTTCCAAAGCCAAACTATAGAATAATGAACTCAGGATATTTTCAGACATTTTGATAGCTATTGGAATGGCTAGAATCAATGTGAGGCCCCTCTCAGAGAAAGGAAGGAGAAAAGGGAGAGGAAGAGAGACAGAGAGAATAAATTTATCTTTTATTCAATTTTTAGGTCAAACATCACCAGGTCTGTTTCTTTGGGTGCAGGTAGATGCTACACTTTTGAATTGACCTAAGGTCTACAGATATATCTGGGCAGCACTTTTCTTACAAAGAAGAGAATCATTAATGAGAGATACCATGGATTTACACCTAATATTTCTCAATAGCATGGATTTACACCCAATATTTCTAGAGTGAGACCTTGGACTGTTAACGAAAGAAGAATTCTTTTAGTCTGTTGTTATTACTTCCATTATGAGTTTTTATGATCATGCTGGGTGCCAAAATTAATCATTTTTTTAAAATCATGGTGAGTTTAGGATCTGGTCTTCAAGGGTGACTGGGCTAGAGAGGAATCTGGCTCTCCCTGTCTTCTTTTTATCAGTTGTTCCATCTATCTGAGGGTATATCAAGGCCTTCCTTGACCATGGCTTTTCTTGGACACATTATTTAAAATGTCCCTCTACATTTACCCTCCTCTTTGTAGACCTGCCAGTGCTTAGAGTCTACACAGTGGATTCTCCATGGCCTCCCAGAAGAAGAGAACAGATAACTCTTCATAGTTACAGGACACTTTGAAGGATAATTCACCGGCCCTTGGAAGTTGGTTAATATTGTAGGGCAAAGAGGTAAATATTCTCCCATGTATTCCCTTTAACTACATTGGCATTGCCTCCAAGAATAGTTATTGAACATCTAGGAAGTCAGCTATAATAGTCTGGCATTTTTAACTGCTGTCTAATATTTAGGTAAGACTTCGGAAACTCAGACGCTTTTAAATGGATTTTGATGAGACATACATTTCTCTTCTTTAAGCTAGTCCTTAAGATAATCACCAAGAGCAAAAGGTTTTTTTTTTATGTAAGTAGAGGTTTGATTATATTATGATAGACATTTTATGATCATTTGTATCATCTTTAAGTTTCATCTTTTACATACTTTAAATAACCTACTCAAACCTTCATAACATGAACAACCTTTTCAGCTTTCTTTCCCATTCTGAAGCAATCAAACCATTTTACATTTTATGCACAAACTCTTTTTTTCTGAAACTATTTTCATTTTTATGTTTTTAAAAATATCTATTGCTTACTGGTTTTCTTTCTTAATAACATGAGACATAGCAGCATTAGCCATAAATTTTCTGTCTATTGTGGTAATGTTCCCCTGTGGGCACTAATCACTCTCTGCCCCCTTCTAAAAAGATCCCAATGATAAATAAAAGTTCTATTTCACCAGAGTTCACTCTAGGAAATGTTAGACAAAAATCTTAGCTTTCATCTTAAAGTGAACAAGAGATCATTTATTCTGGAGCCATTGTGAGTGACTTTAGCTTGGGAACATGGTTTCGATTACCCCAAATTCCATGTTCAAACCTAGAAGCAGTTTCATGAAAGTTTTATAGTTTTACAGAACTAAGAAAGTCATAAATTAGGGGAGTTTAAAATACATTGGTGTGCATATCAGAGTGGTGGTTAAAGGAAGATGATGGGAGCTTGTCCATAGTCCTAAGATGCTATCTGATGACATTCTTAGCTTTAGAGTTTCTGGAAACCATTGGTCTACTAAATTAATAGCTTTTGACAGGTTTCTATCACAAGATGTTAGTTCAGACACAGAGGTGAGCAAGGACTAGCTGTTCTGGAGGACTAGAACTAGCCTACGATAAGGCAATTAGGCTTTAGAATTGCAACATTGTAATCTCACCTCAGTATTGAAATTCTTATCAGTTAACCAGTCTCTTCAGAAACAGTTTTTTTTTCCAGGGGTGAAATTGTATCAGGAATGATAATTCTTGGGGATCAATGAGTTTATTGGGCTTATTTATAGAAAGAAAATGTGAGGAGTTGCTGACAAAAGCATGAGTGACTCAAAAGCAGCCATACTGGAAATTCTTAACCAACATAAACTATAGCTTTTCCATAGCCACATAGGTGGAGCCCCCTCTCCCTAGTCTTGTCCAGCCTGTAAAGTCCAGCTTTTTGGACACATGACCATGAGTCCACATTTATTACAAAAGAATTGCTTGAAGTTCGTTGGGAGGAGTAGCTGGAAATTCAGGTAATGGCTCAACAATTCTACCCACCTCCTTCTTCTATGATTAACATCAACTGTGAATAAGCCCAGCTCTGATGGTCTTTTGCAAGCAGGCATATTTGACGACATGAAGATGGCAGTAGTTTGGGTTAGAAGATAGTGATGTGTGATGTGCAATATCAACATAAAAAAATACGAGAGGTAAATCCAAACTACATCAATAGAATAATGTAGCAAATTAGCATTACCTGTGCAAATAATGTTAAACTATGGTGTAGTGGGCAGCTGTTTCAGCTTTGACCTTGAAGCACTGCCCCTAGTGAGGCAGCAGGTAACTGCTACACCTGCCTATGACCTGCCCCTGGGGTGTGGCCTCTGGGCACCAGATAAAGTGGCAATTATCTAATAGTCAAAAGAGGTTTATTTTGGGGCAACTTACAACCAGCAAAGGGATCAGTTACAGGATCCAGGAGAGGTTAGGTGCAGTCCAACATGGGTTCTCTGGAGAACTCTGACTTGGTCTGCAATCCAGCATCCAGGATCATGAGTTAGCCAAGAGAGCAAACACATAAGCCTCTCAGGTCTTAAGGGTCACAAGAGGCCACGCCCCAGGGGCAGGTCATAGGCAGGTGTAGCAGTTACCTGCTGCCTCACTAGGGGCAGTTCTTCAAGGTCAAAGCTGGAACAGCTACCCACTACACTGTAGGGCTTTTATAAGTTCCCAGATAAACCTTATCCAAAACACAAGACACTTTAAACTGGTTTTGTGCTTTATACATTACAGAAAATGATCTGCCATAACCCTGCTTTTGTTTTTATCATCATCATCATCATCATCATCATGATTTTATTGTTATCATTATTATTATTATTATGATTAATTATTTTACAGGGGATAGTAATATGGTGTTGGATATTTATTTTTATTTTTTAAATAGTTTCTTCGCTCATATAATACATCCCAGCCACAGTTTCTCCTCCCTCCACTCCTCCTATCTCCACCCCACCTCCTATATCTGCCATATCCACTCCACTTCTGTTTCCCTTCAGAAAGGAACATACCACCAAGATACAACAAATGAACATGACAAAACAAGATGCAATAAGAAGAGGCAAAAAAAAAAAAACCCTCATACTGAAGGTGGATAAGGTGACTAACTGGGGGAAAAGAGTCCCAAGAGCAGGCAAAAGAGTCAGAGACACACCTGCTCCCACTGTTAGGAGTACCACAAAAACACCAAGATAACAACCTTAACATATAAACAGAGGGTCTCAAGAGATGGCTCAGAGGTTAAGAGAACTGGCTGCTCTTCCAGAGATTCTTAGTTCAATTTCAATTAACCACTCACAACCATCTATAATGAAATCTGGTGCCCGCTTCTGGCAGGCAGGTGTATATGCAGGCAGAATAGTGTGTAGATAAATAAATAAATCTTATTTAAAAAAAAAAACATAGACACAGAGTACCTGGTCCAGACCCATGCAGGCTCTGTGGTTGCCACTTCAGTCTTCATCAGCCCATGTGAGCTCTGCTTAGTAATTCAGTGGGCCATTTCCTCCTGGTATCCTTCATCCCCTTAAGCTCCTGCAGTCTTTCCCAGGAGTCCCTTAGTTCCAAGGGGAGGCACTCAATAGAGACTTCCAATTTAGACTGTTTCTCTGCATGTCTGACTGTGGGTCTCTGCACCCACTCCCCTCTGCTCCCTATTGAAGCCTCTCTGATGAAGACTGTATAAGGCACCCGTCTAGGAGTATAGCAGAATAGCAGAATATCATTAGGAATCATTACACACACACACACACACACACACACACACACACACACACACACCTTTTTGCCAGTTGTGTTGGTTTTATCCTAGGTCTCTGGGTTATCCTGACTCCAGTTCCTGGCCATATAGGCAGTATCAAACATGGGTCCCAAGTGAAACCAGACATTAGTTGGCCACTCCCACAAGTTCTGTGCCACCATTGCCCCAGCACATTTTGTAGTCAGTACAAAATTGTAGGTTGAAGGTTTCATATTTTGGATGGTCTCTTTACCTATATTGCAGAGTCCCTTCTGACAACAAAGAACATATGGGAGAAGAGTCCTTTCAGGCACAAGCTCATTCTTTCTACGTTCAATGAACTGTATGGCTGTTGTCCTCAGCAATGGGACCCCACTCTCAGCATTCATAGAGTAACTCTCTGTCCTAACATCAGCCTGTGTTTTTAAGTATCACCACAAGACCTTGTCAGCCAGCAACTCAACCAAATGCAACCCTGGCCAACCACTGGAAGCCTTGGATGGCAACAAGAGATGGCCAATTCAGACTCCTTATCTCCATTACCAGTAATCCTCACTAGAGTCACCCTTATATATTCCAAGGAAGTTTTCACTGAACTAGATTTCCACAGCACCACCCATTTGTCCACAAATTCCAGTCTTCTCTCCTTTCACATACTCTCTCTCCATCCCTAACCACCACATGATTCCTCAAACTCCACCTCTACCTGTACCCAGTCCACCTGTATAATCTATTGTGTTTCCTCTTCCCAGGAAAATCCATGTGTCCACCAAAGAGAACTTCTCTTTACATATTACTCTGGATCTGTGGATTTTAGCTTGATTATCATTTACATTATAGCTAATGGCCATGTATAAGTAAGTACATACCATGTTTGTCTTTCTGGGTCTGGCTTACATCACTCAGGATGATTGTTTTCTAATTCCATCCATTTGCCCACAAATTTCATGATTTCATTGTTTTTAACAGCTGAGAAATTCTGCAAGCATACTACATTTTCTTTATCTATTATTTGATTGAGAGATATCTAGGTTGTTTCCAATTTGAGGCTTTTATGAAGAAAGCTGAAGTGAACATAAAGTGAGTAAGTGTCTTTATGGTACTACTAACCCAGAGACCTAGGATACTACTAGTATGGTATTAAGACAGATTAAGCAAGGTAATTGAATTGAAGACCTATACATAAACCCATACACTTATGGACATTTGATTTTTTTCATAAAGGAGTCAAAAACACACAGAAAAAAGAAAGCATCTTCTTTATGGTAGGATGGAGCATCTTTTGGGTATATGCCTAAGACTGATATAGCTGGGTATTGAGGTAGGTCAATTTCTGTATTCCTGAGGAATCACCATATTGATTTCCATAGTGCCTGTACAAGTTTGCATGCTTACCAGCAATGAAGGCATGTTCCTTTTGCTCCACATCCATGGCAGCATGAGTTGTCACTTGTGTTTTTTATCTTAGTCACTCTGAAAGGTATAAGATAGCATCTCCATGTAGTTGTGATTTGCATTTCTCTAATGGCAAAGGATGTTGAACATTTCTTTAAGTATTTCTTGGTCATTTGAGATTCCTCTATTAATACTTCTGTTTAGATCTGTACACTACTTTTATTGGATTTTTTTGTTATCTAGTTTCTTGAGTTCTTTATACATTATGAATATTAGTTCTCTAGTCGATGTAGAGTTGATAAAAATCTTTTCCCATTCTGTAGGCTTTGGCTTTGTCTGATTGATGGAATCCTTTGCCTTATAAGTTCCATTCATTAATTGCTGATCATAGTGCCTGCACTACTGGTATTAAGAAAGTAGTCTCCTATGCCAATGAGTTCAAAGGGATTCCCCACTTTGTCTTCTATCAGGATCAGTGTGTCAATTTTATGTTGAGAACTTGGCTCAATGTGGACTTCGGTTTAGTGCAGGTTGACAAATATGTATCTATTTGCATTCTTCTATATGCAAACATCAGTTTTACCAGCACCATTTCTTGAAGATGCTTTCTTTTTTCTGTGTGTTTTTGACTCCTTTATGAAAAAAATCAAATGTCCATATGTGTATGGGTTTATGTATGGGTCTTCAATTCAATTACCTTGCTTAATCTGTCTTTTTTAATGCAAATACCATGAAGCTTTTATGACTATAGCTCTGTAGTACAGCTTGAAATCGGGGAAGGTGCTACCTCCAGAAGTTCTTTTATTTTTCAGGATTTTTTATCCTGGGTTTTTTGTTTTCCTATAAGAAGTTGAGAGTTGTACTCTCAAGGTCTCTATATAATTATATTGAAATTTTGATGGAGATTACATTGAATCTGTAGATTGCATTTGATAGGATGACAATTTTTACTATGTTAATCCTACTGATCCATGAGCATGGGAGATCTTTCCATCTTCTGATACCTTCTTCAAAGACTTGAAGTTTTTATCATACAGAGCATTCACTTGTTTGGGTAGAGTTACTCCAAGACACTTTATGTTATTTGAGGCTATTGTTAAGGATGTTGTTTCTCTGATTTCTTTGTCAGTATGTTTATAATTTGTATATAGAAGCATATGGTGGTTTGAATTGGTATGGACCCCATAAACTCATATGTTTGAATGCTTGGCTCATAGAGAGTGGCGTTATTAAGAGATGTGACCTTGTTGGAGTAGGTGTGGCCTTATAGGAAGAAGTATGTCACTGTAGGGTTAGGCATTGAGGTCTCATAAGCACAAGCTATGCCCAGTGTGGTACACAGTATCCTTTTGTTGCCTGCAGATCAACATGTAGAACTCTCAACTCCTTCTTTAGCAACATGTCTGTCTGCATGTTGACATGCTTCTCACCACAATGATAATGGACTAAACATCTGACTCTAAGCCAGCCACAGTTAAAAGTCTTCCTTTATAAGAGTTGCTGTGGTCATGGTGTCTCTTCACAGTTAGAACCCCAATTAAGACAGAAGTTGGTACTAGGAATTAAGGTATTACTGTGATAGGCCTAGCCATTCTTTCATCTAGAGGAATGTAGACTTTGGGACTTTGGATTAGAAAAGCAGTTCAGTGCTTTAAGTGAGGCTTAATGGGCCATCCTATTAGGAACATGGTGCTGAAGGAGATTTGGCCTGGCTCAAAAGGTTTCAGAGGAGAAGAATGTTAATATGTGGCCTAGAGACTGGTCCTGTGATATTTTGGCAATGAATGTGGCTGCTTTTTGCCCTTGTTCAAAAAGTCTGCCTAAGGCTTAAGTGAAGAGTATTTGGATTAATTCCATTGGTAGAGAAAATCTCAAATGAGCCTAGTATAGACTCTGTTGTGTGTTTATCAGTATTCAATCTTATGAAGATCTATAATGAAAAGGAGCAAGCTGAGCAAGGAAAAATACAAAATGTACAGGTTGAGAAGAAAGAGGAAACTAGCAAGTGAAATGGACCTAAATCCTGTGTTCAAGAAGATAAAATGATTAAGAAATGGAATAAAGAGAGTAGTGGCCTCAAGGCAAGACTCCACCCAGCCAAGCTTCCAACTTGTGAAAAAGAATTAAAAAACAGCTTAGGTCTGGGCATGGTAATACAAGCATTTAATTCCAGCACTCTGGAGACAGAGGCAGGCAAATATCTGAGTTGGAGGCCAGCCTGATCTACAGATCAATGTTCCAAAAGAGCCAGATTTAGGCAGTGAAGGAAACCGTGAAAAACAGAAAACTGGTGAAGATGTTATTTAGCAAGGGGACCATGTTCCAGACCCAAAAAGCAAAAGAATTTGGCAGCTTTGGCCACACAGTTCAGGCTTTAGAGTCACATATAGAAGAAAGGGGCTATGGAATCTCCCCCTATGACTAAGAAAAACCACTGAAATCTGTAGCAGGAATCTTAAAAGTTCTTATTAATAAAACAAACCTGGGGCCAGTTATTGGGGTGAACACTGGAAGATCAGAGAGACAGAACAAGCCACAGCTAACCTCACCTGGCCAACTTCTCAGCTGGTCTTGTTTCCTCAGACTGGAAACCTCTGTGTCCTCATATCCGAATGGCTCTCAGCTGAACTGTGCTGCTCAAAACCTAAAAGCTTAACCAGCCAAATACTTAACCAGCCAAATGCTGCTAGTTTCTGGTCCTCACAACTTATATACCTTTCTGCTTTCTATCATCACTCCCTGGGATTAAAGGCTCACTTTCTGGGATTAAAGGTGTGAGTCACCATGCTTGGCTGTATCCTTGAACAGTTGGATTTCTGCCTCTGGAATGCTGGGATTACCACTGCCTAACTAAGTATCTAGTAGCTTTTCTGTTCTCTGACCCCAGATAAGTTTATTAGGGTACACAATATTTTGGGGAACACAATAACATCACATTTCCTCTCTTTTTGTCTAAAATTTAAAAAAAAACTTATAACTAGTACAAGAAAAAATATATCCAATAAGTATATATAATATACAGTCAAAAATTACATTAACAGTGTCTAATACATTAACATTTGACAAATTCAGACAAAAAACTCCATTATATATTAACAATGTCCAGTCCAGTAACATTTGATAAACTCACACAAAAAATTTTCATTACTTATCTTATGTAAAACAAGTAGTTCCTTTTTAAAAGTATTTTCTCTTTTCATAACAGATTCAGTAATCTACCTTTTGTCATTTTTATATCTTCCCCTTTTTCTTTTTAGTGTAGATTCAGTGATCTACCCATTTATCCTATTATTTCTTTATCTTTTTTTTAAACAAAAACTCTGAATTTAATCTCCTTGTTCAGCTTTTTTCCTGACCATTAACAATTGTAACCAACCGTCATAAACAATGACAATATCCAAAACTCATTAAACGACCAAAAACCTCCCATCCCACCTCTTGGGAATGTGGGTGTCGTTTTCTTAAAATTACTTCCTCTTTCTAGGGGTGAAGACATCTTTAGGGAATTCTGAAAAGAAAATTTTTGTGTTAATTGTCAAGTCCTGTATCATTTGTCCAGTCGCTGCATAATGAGAAAATGCAGGGCTTGTTTCAAGTCCTTATTCAAGTAGTCTGTCAGGCTGGATTATCTCAGCTAGCCATCTCAAAATTGTCCTGAGTAGTTTGTAGTCCAAAGTCAATCTTTCCATGGTGTTAATCAGTTTAATGGTTTTATCATAGTCCATGTGGAATCATCATTGTGGGATCCTGTCATCTTTTTGAAGATTTCAAAGTCACTGTTAGGTGTGGTCATGGTTCCCTGCAGACATTTTTTTTGTGACTCCTCTGTGGTTTGGAGTAATCACAGTGATAAATGTCTGTTTCTTGGAACCATGAACATTCTTCCCTAGAAGAGAAAATCTTCACAGCAATTTCTCCCCACCCTTTGTCATGCCAAACTTTTCCAAACTGACCTTTGCCAATGCTTTCTTTTAACATGATGGTCCTGGCAATTCTTCTCTGAACAAGCAGCAGTAAACCCTTTGTCCCAGGTAGCAGCATCATTGCAGTCACCAACACAATGAGAAGGAGCTGGCAATTCAGAGCAGCAGTCGCTGCCTCCATGGTCCCACCACTGTTTGTGGTTCGGCCCAGGCTGAAGCTTCTCTCAAGCCTCCTAGGCCGGCCTCAAACTCGGGATCCTCCTGCCTCTGCCTTCTTCAGCAAATCCAACCAGTGTGCTTCACCACAACTGGCCGAGTGTAGCTCAGGTCTGAGCTCGGGCCCACAAGGCCACAAGCAAGTAGCTTTTTCGAGAATTCAAACCACGAATATTGGGCATATGGCAGGGATGTCCCTGCATAGAGGCCTAGCTAGGCCACTATATGAAGCTGTGAAGGTGAAGCCTGGATTGCCTTGAATACCCCACGGTGTTAGAGATGTTAGAGCCTTGGGATGCCTGTCACAGAAAGCTACTAATAGGGCATGGAACCAGTCCAAGAGAGAAGAGTGTGTTGAAGTCAACAAACCTAAAAGGAGTTGGAGATCTGAAGAGCATTTTGACATCAGGCATGAAGATACAGAGTTTAGAGTTTGCCCACCTGATTTTCAGTCTTGCTTTTGTCTAATATTTCCTTAAAATCCTACATTTGATTCATTTTGGAATGGTAATGTGTATCCTCTGCCACTGTATGTTGGAAGTATGTGATCTGATTTTTTTTTATTTTTGTTTTGTAGGGGATTAAAGTTAAGAGAGTGCATGAATCTCACATGAGATTTTGACCTTTGGACTTTTTTAAACATGTTTGAGACTGTGATAGACAATGGGGACTTGTTAAGTTGGACTAAATGTATTTTGCATTATGTTATGGCTCCAAGCCTATGGGGGCCAGGGAGTGTAATGTGATCATTTAAATAGGTATGGCTCCTGTAGACTCATATGTTTGAATGCTTGGCCTTTAGGGAGTGGCAGTATTAGAAGGTGTTGCCTTGTTGGAGTAAGTGTGGCCTTGTTGGGGAAGTGAGCCAGTGTGAAAGTGGGCTTTGAGGTCTCATATACTCGAGTTTTGCCCAGTGTGGTACACAGTCACATTCGGTCTGCACCTTCAGCACCATGTCTGCCTGCATGGCACCATGCTTCTTACCATGGTGATATTGGACTAAACCTCTAAAACGATAAGCCAGCCACAATTAAATGTTTTCCTTTATAAAAGTTGCATGTTCATGGTGTCTTTTCACAGAAATAGAAATCCTAACTAAGACAAAGGGTCACTGGCATTTTTTCAGTTAATCTTGCATCTAACTAATTTTTTTAACATGCTTAGTCACCTCTAGGAGTTGTCTGGTAGAAATACAAGGGTTACTTTTATATACAATTATGACATCTATAAATAGTGATATTATGATTTCTTCCTTTTTAATTTGAGTCCCCTTGGTCTCCTTTTGTCGTCTTATTGCTATAGTTAGAACTTCGAGTACTATATTGAATATATATGGAAAGAGTGAACAGCCTTGTCTTGTCCCTGATTTTAGAAGAACTGCTTTGAATTTCTTTCCATTTAATTTGATGTTGGCTATTGGTTTGCTATATATTGCTTCTATTATGTTTAGGTGTGTCCCTTGTATACCTGATCTCTCCAGGACTTTTATCATGAAGTGATGTATTTTGTTAAAAGGCATCATTCATAATAGCCAGAAACTGGAAAAAAAAGAGATGTCTCTCAACTGAAGAATAGATTTTAAAAATGTGGTACATTTGTAGAATGGAGTATTACTCATCATGAAATTTTCTATCAAATGAGTGGAACTAGAAAATATCATCCTGAGGGAGGTAACCCAGACTCAGAAAGACAAACATGGTATGTTCTCACGTATAAGTGGATATTAGCCATAAAGTAAAGAATAACCACACTAAAATTCACAGATCCAGAGAAGCTAAGTACTAAGGAGGGCTCAAGATGGAGGACACATAAATCTTACAGTAGAGGGGAAATAGAATAGACATTGATGGTGGGTCAGTGGAGGGGTCTGGATGTGGGGATGAGAACAAGAGTGGTAAGATGGAGGAGGATGGAGGGCGAGTGTACTAGGAGAAACAACTTTAATGGGGGTGGGTAGGAATCTCTGGGATGAGCTAGAAATCTACTGCAATGAAAATTCCCAGGAGTCTTTGAGAGTGACCCTTGCTGAGACTCCTAGCAATGGGAGATACAGAGTCTGAACCAGTCATGTCCTGTAATCACACAAGACTTCCAGCAGAAGGATTGGGACATCAACCCAGCTGCAAAACATTCAATCTACGATTTACCCTACCTACAAGGTGTGCTGGGGTAAAGGTGATGCTGAAATTGTGGAAGTGGCCAAACAATGACTGGTCCACTTGAGAACTATACCAGAAAAGGGAGCTCACCCCTGACACTGCCTAGAGGGCCATGACCAAGAGGCTGGATAGAATCAATCATGAATGGCAAATAAATAAAAATAAATAAATAAATGAATAAGATTCTTAATGATACTCTGCTATACTCATAGATTGGTGCCTAGCCTAATTGCTCTCAGAGAGGGCTTCTCCCTGCAACAGATGGAAAGAGATGCATAGACCCACAGCCAAACATTAGGCAGAGCTTGGGGAATTCTGTAGAAAAGGGGGGGCAAGGATTGTAAGAACTGTAGGGGCCAAGCATCCCACAAAAAAATCCACAGAACCAGCTAACCTGAGCACATAGGTGCTCACAAAGACTGAACCAACAACCAGAGAGCTTGTATGGGACTGAGCTAGGCCATCTGCATATTTTACAATTGTGTAGCTTGGTCTTCTTGTGGGATTCTTAGTACTGGGAGTAGGCACTGTTTCTGACTCTGTTGTCTGGTTTTGGGACCCTTTTTTTCCTACTGGGTTGCCTCATCCAGACTTGATAGGAGAGAAGGTGCCTAGTTTCATTGCAACCTGATATAGCATGGTTGGTTGATAGCCATGGGAGATTTGCCCTTTTATGAAGAGAAACTGAGGAGGGGGAGTGGATGGGATTGTAGAAGAGGGGAGGAGAGGAGGGAGAGGAAACTATGCTCAGGTTATGAAACCAAAATAAGTAAATAAACAAATAACAAAAACAAAAAATGTTATAGAGTTAGGAAGGGGAACAAGTTGAGGAAATATGGCAAGAGTTGGAAAGAGTTTGGAAGTGGGGAATGGAGGGTGCATATGACCATATTTCAGTACATACATGTGTACAATACTCATTAGTAATAACAACAGTAATGACAAGAGTGACAATAATAACAAATGCTGCTGCAACAGGAGAACTGGAGACCAAGAGTAAAAGACAATGTAGAACTTGACGGCCATTTCAGAAACTGCTTTTGCTTGTCTGGGCTTTTTGATGGTGGATATGATTTTCCCACTGCTTTTCAGAGATCTTACAAAGGTAGTTCAGCAGGTTGTGTTTGTTTTGGAGTCCTCAAGGAGACAGCTTATAGCTTGCTGGCCTGACGTCCCCCATCCTGCCACCACTCTTCCTCAGCACCTATTTTTAAAGCCATCCTTCTGAACCACACATGTTTTGATTAGCAGATAATAACATGACAAACATGTTTTTGAAATTGTAAAACATTCCAGAGACATACTGCATACTCCATAATTTTTCCAGGGAAGTATGTTTTTTGTTTTGTGTGTTTTAAATATTGAACTTGAAACTTTGTGAGTTGAAGATGTTCAAATTTGGGTGTTTTGCAGGGTAAAAATACTCATCATTCTTATGACAGATTTTGGATTTTTTAAACTCTCATGAAAGAAGGGACTTTCATATTCTGAATCTTGTACTGTGTATTAAATAATAAATAGACTATTTTAATGTAAGACTCATTTGTTATTACCATAGTCTAATTTTCCAAGCTATTCTTTCAGACTACAGTATATAATTTAAAAGTTCTTTATTTCAAACTGAGCATATTAAGTTTGCTACTGTCTCTCTGTTCCTGTTACCTGTCTTCTTTTGATGTAAAAAAAATGTATTTATAAAATGGGAAGTACATTTGCTTGTTTATTGTTTGTTCCTCTTCTCATTACAAAGGCTGGCTATTTGCAGGTTGTCAGCACAGGCTGCTGTCTAGGTTGGAAGCTGAGAGAGTTAAAAGTACTCTTCTGGGCTGTGCATCCCAGACTGATGCCTGACTTCACCAGGTTTGCTGCTAACCTGACCTGTTGAGTGAATAGACTTTGAAACTGCAACACTCAACTTTTTATCCATTCATTCAGTGCTCATTTCAGCACACATTAATTATTCATAAAACCCATTCTTACTGTAAATTGGGAAAGAGGACAATTTAGATATCCAATGAGTAAAAGTATTTAAAGCTACAAATTTTCTTGAATTAGGGAATATTTGAAACATCAAATCTGCATGCTATTAACTTGTTTGTGCTGGTTGAACCCACTGACAATGTATGATAAGGATTTCAGTGACCTTACAAGCCTAGTGGAATATGTGGGAGGCTTTGACCTCAAATATGAATAAGAGTAAATGTTCTCAAAATATGAATTGTATAATTATCTTAATCACATAAGCAGTTAATGGCATAGTCTGTTGCATGAATCTTAAAGAGTTCTTATTAATAAAATCAAACCTGAAGCCAGGTATTGGGATGAATGCTGCAAGATCAGAGAGGCAGAACAAGCCACAGCTACCTCACCTTGCCAATTCCTCAGCTGATGCTGTTTCCTCAGACTAGAAGCCTCTGTGTCCTCATCCAAATGGATCTCAGCTGAACTGCTTCTCGAAAGTCTGAAAGCTTAACCAGCTCTAGTTCCTCATCCTCACGCTTTAAATACCTTTCTGCTTTCTGCTATCACTTCCTGGGATTAAAGGCTCGTGTTTACCATGCCTGGCTGTTTCCAGTGTGGCTTTAAACTCAGAGTTTAAAGCCTCTGGAATGCTAGGATTAAAGGTGTGAATGGCACCATTTTCTGACCTCTATGTCTGTCTAGTGGCTGTTCTGTTCTCTGACCCCAGATAAATTTATTAGGGTGCACAATATATTGGGGAACACAATATCACCACAGTAATCATCTGTTTTTGTGTGCCCATGACTATTATTTTAAATATTTGTGTATGATGTATATATGTGCATATTTGTCCATAGTTGTGTGTGAGAGTACAGGCACACGCGCGCACACACACACACACACACACACACACACACACACAAAACCACATGTATATGGCAGTCAAAGGGACTGTTGTAAGTGCCCATTTTCTATCTTATTGTATTGTCTATTGTATTGTTGGCTACTACTTATGACAGACTAGCTGGCCCAAGAGCTTGCAGGGATTCTCCAGCTTCCATATCCATCACAACACAAGCACTGGAAAAACAGACACTCATTGACTCGCTTGGCTTTTCTTGGGTTTAGGAAATTAGGAAATCTAAACTCAAGTTGTCAGGCATACGTGGCAAGCAGTTGTCACACTGAGTTGTTTCTTCTGGATAAATGACTGTTCTATATTTCCTTCAGCAATTAACCTTTCTCCATGACCAGCATAGTATCTGCAAGAGCTAGATCTTAAATATTTTCAGAATAGTGTCTTACACCGTTTATGGAAAAAAATAGCAAAAATGAGGACTATAATAGTTGTTTCAAAAATACCAATTTTGAACCTAAGTGCAGGTGATGTGAGTTAATGGCTTATGAGAGGTTATTCAATAACATTGTATTTGTAATTGCATATGTATTTCCAAATCATATGCATTTTAAAGCTACTTTGATATCAATCATATCATTTTTTATAATACTTCAGTGTAATTGAAGACTAATGTCTTAAATTACTTTTCTCACTGATGATAAAGTTTAGTGAATTTCAGTATAAAAGCAAATATTATCAGTTAGCAAATGGTAGTATCAGATGGCAGTCTACCTTCTAACTCTAAGATGTTCTTATTTGTTCTGAATACCAAGGTACCTGATGACTGTTACAGAGACTGCTTGGAATGGAAAGTTTTACAGAAAATATTGAAAGTAACTCTAGCTTCCAATAATCAATAATTTGGGCTAAAATATATTATTTGACATCCCTGTCGTAATTTGAAATATCTTAAGAGCTATAAGGTTTTTTTTCCCCTGAGCAAAACTTCAGGAAAACAGAATAGATAAAAGTATAGAAAAATTGTAAGTTAGAGAGTGATGTGGGTCAGCAGTTAAAGGCACTTGAAGCCTAGTATGAAAACCTGTATTCAATCCCAATGTTCCTCCTGGTAGAAAACTCCCCAAAGATTTTGTACCATTGAATGTACACACACACACACACACACACACACACACACACACACACACAAAATGTACTACAATTATTGAAAAAATAATATCTGATCAAAATGTAAAAAATTTCAATCCCATAGCCAGACAAACTATGAGATATGCTTTGTAATAAAATAAATAGCAATACAGCTAAAATTGTGTTCTCAAGTGGTTGTTGCAGGAAATTTTATAATCTAGTATGGAGAATGATAAGTTTTTTTGAACAGCATGTTTTATGTAAAACTACAGAAATGTAAAGGGGGAAAAAAGTGTTTAAAAAGCCAGAGTAAAATATTTAGCACATCTAGTCATTGTACTCATGAAATATTGATATGCAAATTAGGGTTTGTGTTTGACCCTTAACTACACATTTTTGAGTGCAGCATGCCTGAAGTCCCTCTTTCCTAATTATCATTTAGAAATTGTTGTACAGGTGAGAATGGCAACAGTGAATTTCCCTCCAATATCACTGAAAAAGAGGAAAGTATGAGAATTTGGATGGTTATATTCATCAACCATCACAGAGAATTTTTCCTTATGAAACAAAAAGGGAAAACTAGTCCTATCCTCAAAGAACTGTGTACACATTCTCTCTGAGTCTGGATGGACCCATCCTGAGTATAAGCATTCATGGACATAACATCTCTGAATTTTAATGGAATGACATAGACAATATGTATCCATGATGGATCTTTCATTTTTCTCAGATGCAGCTATTCGTTTGTTTAGATATCCAATCCTAAACATGGTGGACCTTTCACAGTGGTAGCTGACACCTCCCAGGCTAGATGTTGCAGCACATGAACAATATTTGCTCATTCTGAATGAAATCGAAAGTATGGAAAAAATTAATTACATTAAAACTTCCTTGATTCATCTGTAGAAGGTTGCTTAACATTATCTCACATGCTGACACCATTAGTTATTTATATTTCATCCGAATAATAATTGAAAATATACTTGAACAGTCATCATCCTTGAATGATAAATATAATATGCATGTAACTTACATGGTTTTTTTAAGAAGACTTGATATAGAATGTGGCACCACAAAAGAACTGAATAGGAGGCAGGTAGAAAAACATATCACAGTTCCCAATTAGTCAGTGCAGAAATTGAGACTAAGTAATTATATTTGTCAGAACCAATAGAATATTATATGTAAATATGCATAATTTGTAACTGTATATAATGTAAATTATATATTAGTATGGCTACATGTACATATTTATATATGTATATATGCACATATAGCTACACGTGTGTGTATGTGAAGATAAACATATGTGTGTGTATGTGTGAGTGTGTATGTGTGTATTTATGGCAATATATTAGTTTGACAAACACAGTATGAAAGTGAATGGCCCCACAATGTTTGTTTGTAAGTCATGTTTATTGCAAAATGCTTGATTTTCTTACATGTAGTTTTTATCGTAAATATTTCCATGTAGGATGGGAATTATAAGGATAGGTGATGTAACTTTGTGATTGAAAATCTCTGAAACGGTAGCCATTTCTGCCTTGAAATACAATTTAGGGACAGCATTTCAGGTATGTGACAAAACAAACAAACAAACAAACCTGTGGGATACTTAGGAGAAAACCAGGTGCTGTTTCTACCTAAGAAATTAACTGGAAGATGAGGAAAGACATAGACTATTCTCAGGATAAACATCTGGAAGGCCCTAGAGATACTGGCGAAATTTTGTTCACAGCCTGATGGATCTGGAGCCCCATATTCAGGGGTGAAGCCAACAAGACAAACCTGTTCGAGAAGAGGAAGCATAGCTCTTCTGGTTCTCAGTCAATCCCTAACTTTAGCTGTTCGACAAGATTTCATATTCAAGGCAGGCTTCCCTCATCACTGCTCCAATCCCAGAGCCAACTCTGTGCAAGCAGTATCTTAAACATGCTGAGGACTGTTCTTAACCAATGCCTCACAATTCTCTAAACATTTAAGGTGGCAGCCAGGAGTAGTCATCACAGAAAACAAGCCAGACTGATGGAGGAGTTGATAAGACAATGCCAGCATCAAGTTCATGGCACAGAAATCAGAATGTATTTAATATGTTAGCATGCTGACAGAGGAGGAGGTAAAAATGTAAATAAGACCAACTACTAGACAGGAAAGAATGATGAAAATTTATTTTGAATACTACATTGCTAAGAATGAAAAATATATCATTGTAGAAATCAGATGGCAATTTCTTACAATATTTTATGTATAGTTAGCATATAACCTTATAAACCCACTCAAAAATTGATGATGCACATTTATAGAAACAATAGTGTGTGAACACTTGCAGCAGCTCCATTCATAATCACCCCAAATCAGAGGGGAAAATTATAAATGTCTTTTAATGATTGAAGGATTAAGTGGTAGACAGCTACACAATGAAATATTTGGAGAATAAATAAGAATTAATTATTGTACAATAGAACAACTTAATTGAATATTAAAAACATTTTATTTCTTAAAATGTAAGTCTAGAGGCTGGTGGGATCGGGTAGGAAATAAGAGCATTTGATGTAAAAGCTTGAAGAGAGTACAAATTCCAGCACCCACAAAGCAAACAAGTCTTGCCACTCATCCTACCACAACCTCAGCAAGGAGGGGACAGAAACAAGATCAATGGGGTTCACTGATTACCACACTACCTGAAAAATTAAGGTACATTTAGGAGAGGTTTAGTGGGAGTCACAGTCTCCAAAGGAATATTCAGAGTAGTAGAAAGACATTCAATGCCCCCACTTTGGCAAACATTGGTTAATACAAGCACACAAATCTGCATATACGTGTGTACATATACCACACACACACACTCACACACATGCATGTGCATACACATCCACACACAAAGAAAGATAAATAAAGAAAAAAACAAAGAAGAAAGAGCTAAAAGAACAGGAAGAATTTAGCGTTGAGAAGCTATATTCTATGGTACTGCATGTTTTCATTCACATGTTAATCTCAGAAAGATGGTATTAGAGAAAGGGAAAATCTGAGTACTTCTAAAGGTAGCACACTATCATAGAATGTTGTGAGGGAACACAGAAAGATAATAGAACTGCTAGGCTCCCAAAGTGCTGGCATCTTCAGGGTTCTTGAGTGTGTTGATTGAAGGCAGATCTGAAAAAGTGGTTTTACAATAATGTAATTATACTTCTAAAATAAAAAATTTTCTAAATATAAGTCACACATTAAATAATTCCCTGAAAACCCTTTCAATAATAAATAGTAATAATAGTATAAATAATCAAGCAATAAAGTTATTCATCCAACTCAGAATCGTGTGTGTGTGTGTGTGTGTGTGTGTGTGTGTGTGTGTGTGTGTTTTATTTAGACATACATTGCCTGAAAACAAGAGATATATAGAGGCTAAAGAGAGAAGTAGAAAGACAGAAAGAAACTAAAATTATACAAGATAACATGGAGCAGCTAGGAGGATCAGATGAAAGGAGTTAATTTAATTCTTTAATTTCACAATTAAGGACAATTCTAGATCAAGAAAAGAACCTGGATTTGGGAACAAGGTTCACTCAAACATGTTTTTGTTTTAAGATTTCTACCAAATGTTCTTACAAGCTAAGAAACATAGGACACAGCTGAGGAAACACCCCCCTCAGATTGACCCGTGGGACATTTTCTTGATTGATGTTTGGTGTGGGAGGGCCCAACCCACTGTGGGTGGTGCCACACCTGTGCAGGTGGTTCTGAGTGCTACAAGAAAGAAGGCTGAGCAAGCCATGAGGAGCAAGCCAGTAAGCAATATTCCTCCATGGCCTCTGCATCAGTTCCTGCCTCCAGATTCCTGCCTTGAGTTCTTGTTCTGACTCTCTTTCATGATAGATTGCAAATGTAAGAAGAAATAAGCCCTTTTCTCTCCAAGTTGCTTTTGATCGAGGTCTTCACCATAGCAAGAGAAACCAAACTAAGAAGCTGGCAACTTATTTAATTCCCATTGCAGATGGCTGTGCAAATTAAAATAGAGTGACCAGTAATACCCCTCACAACACACAAGGAAACATGATTATTATTGTGGATCAAAGGACAGCCTCTGAGCATTTGTTTCCCCCTACATAACCCTCACAGAGATGACCCACAGGGTTGGAGGTATATATTGGAGTGTACATAGACCACAGTGGGTGGGCAGTTCCTCTCCCTTCAATTTTACCCTTTCCTAAAATAACAAGAAAACTATTTTCCAAGTTTCATATTCAATTTCACAGCAAAAAAAATTACCATGAATCTCTTTTAGATTTATCATTTAATACACAGTTTCTGAAAACACAAAATTAAAAAATATACTGAGTAATGTCTTGACCTCTTGGAGTTATCTTAGAATTGAGAGTTCTGCACAGATTCCTACTCAGATTTCCATACTACTTTCCTGCTCTGTATTAGTCCAGAGATTTTGTATCTACATTTGTACCCATTTAGCATCTTTATATATGAATTGCATATCACATTGTCTCTTTCTAATATGCCTTTAAATTTTCTGTGTCTGAGTACTTTGCCTGAATGCATGTATGTGCCCAACATCTGTGCCTGGTGCTCACAGAATTCAGAAGAAGGCATCTGGATACAGATGATACCTGTAACCAGAGCTGAAGATGGTTGTGAGGCATCATGTAGGTGTTGTCAATCAAAACTGGGTCCTCAGCAAGAACAGCAAGTGCTTTTAACCACTAAAACAATTCTCCAGATCCTAAGTTTTCTTCATCTTCATAAAAATAAATTATTTATTTTTCTATTTATGTCAATCATGTGTGTGTGTGTGTGTGTGTGTATGTGTGTGTGTGTGTGTGTGTGTGTGTGTGTGTGTGTGTGTGCTTGTTGAGGATGGGAAGACAGCTCAGTGGGTAAAGTGCTTGTCTTGCAAATAAGAGGTTCTGAGTTCTGATTCTTTAAACCTTTGTAAAAAGCCAGATACAATGAAACATGCCAACAACCAAAGGCTGGAGATAGAGATACAAGAACATCTCTGGAGCTCACTGACCAGACATTCTAGCCAATAAGTGAGCACCAAGTTCAATAAAAAATGATGTCTCAAAAACTAAAGTGGAGAACAACTGGGGAAGACACCCAACCCAACATTGACCTCTGGCTTCTACACACACATTCATGGGTGTTCACATCTGTGCAAGTGCATAAACATACACACAGACTATACCTACAAAAAGGTTAACAGTTTTCCAACATCCAATTTATTTGAATTGATTAGTATCTTATATACAAAACTACATCTGATCATGCATCGCATCAAGTGGTAGACAAAGCATGTCACCTTGACAGCAGAAGCTGACAAAACAAATAGCAAGTACACACAGTACCATAACAAGAACAAGGCTGAATAATTTCAAGCAAACTAGGACATATCATAACTATATATTTACTGGTCAATTACAATAACATCAATTTTCAGTAAATCTAATGATGTCTAATATGAATGTAAAAAAAGACAATGTTGAATAATCATTAATTGATAGAAAATATTTTTCTGAGATTTATGAAACATCCCAGTGTTGCTGATAGTTTTCCTGTGTCCCACCCGGTCTGTAGCCACTCAGACACAAATAAACACACAAAAGCTTATATTAATGAAAAATTGTATGGCCTAATGGTTCAGACTTCTTGCTAGCTAGTTCTTACATCTTAAATTAACCCATTTCTATAAATCTCTACTTGCCACATGGCTTGTGGCTTACCAGTACTTTTACATGTTGCTTCTTCTGGCAGCAGCTAGCTACATTTCCTGACTCAGCCTTCGTCTTCCCAGAATTCTCCTTGTCTGCTTGCCCCACCTATACTTCCTGACTGGCTACTGGCCAATCAGCATTTTATTTATCAACCAATCAGAGCAACACACATTCACAGCATACAGAACGACATTCCACAACACTTTCCCTTTTCTGTCTAATCAAAAAGGAAAATTTTAACTTTAACAGAGTAAAATTACATATAATAGAACAGTTATCAAGCAAGAATTACAGTTATAATATCTAGTCTATTTGTATTCGGCAAAATTAAATTAAATATTCTATCTATTCTATATTTGTAAGTCTAAAGTTTCATATCTAATTTATTTTTTATCATAACCAAGGAAAATTATAACTATCTAGTCTTCAACTATATCAAAGACCTCAGAAGGATATAATATTACCTAAGTAAACAGGAAGAGCATTGTAAGCAACTTCCAAAAATCTAGAATGACAGAGACAGCTGTCTGCCTAGACAGTCACCCAGAGTTTCTCTATAACAGTGGGACAACAGTATTCAGCCCATAGGCCTAGAGTCTCTCAGTTACTTTTCTCAGTGTTCTGTAAAATGTCTGGCAGTTTCTTCTGTGAAGCAGGAACCTGAAAGACCATTTTGCCTTGCAAAATTCAATGGTCAACTTTCTATGAGTTCTACATGTCCAGTAGATACAACATTTTGTCAAGGAGTTCAGGCAAGAACAATTTCTTGCCCAAATGGCTATTTTTGCCAAGAAGAAGATAAACTCCATATGGAGTTTCTTTGATGTCCATCTTTCTCTCTGAAGTAAATCAATGCTGCCAGGCACAGACATGTCTTACTTTCCATAAAGTCTAAGTTTTTAAAACATTTTAAATGCCATATTCTGCTGTGGGATGTTCTGTATGGCAAATGTGTTGCTAATAAAGCACTGATTGGCCACTGGCTAGGCAGGAAGTAGGCGGGACTAACAGAGAGAATTAAAAGAGCAGGAAGGCAGAAGGAGACTGCCTGCCAGCCAGCAACCGCCAGGACAAGCAGCATGTAAAGATGCCGGTAAGCCATGAGCCATGTGGCAAGGTATAGAGGTATGGAAATGGATAACTTAAGATATAAGGACAGTTAGCAAGAAGCCTGCCACGGCCATACAGTTTGTAAGCAATATAAGTCTCTGTGTTTCCTTGGTTGGGTCTGAGCGGCTGTGGGACTGGCAGGTGAAAGAGATTTATCCTGACTGTGGGCCAGGCAGGAAAACTTTAGCCACAATATTCTGTAGGTCTTTGAAGTGTTTGAAGATTACCTACCTAGTTGAATTATATCTATGTATACCTAGAAAACTTAACATGACTATAATTTGACTATCATAGAAGATTGATTATTAATCACTACTTCTTAATTATCCATTACAATTTAAATGAATTACATAAACATAATACCTTAAACAAGACTAGAAATATATATATATGATAAAAAATCCACTCTAAATTTGAATCAATAAACTAAAATCCATAGCAATGTAAAACATTTTTAAACAAGTTGTTGCTCTTTCAAAGTAGGTTCATTAATCTACGCTTTCATCCTATCATATCTATACTATTCTCTTTTTTCTTTAGAAAGAGATTGCATTTATAATCAACCTGCTTTAAATAAAAATAAACATTCATAAACAATATTTTGAGAATTTGGGCATAACCTCTCATACTACTTCCTGCTGGATGAGGGCATTGGCAATCTTATGGGCATCCTGAGAAAATTAAGAATTATACTCAAGTCCTGACTGAAGTAGTCTGTGACACTGTATTCTCTGAGACAGTTGCCTTGAAGATGTTTTTGGATGTTGGATCATCTGGGCCTCTCAGGGGTCTTCTTTGATCAAACCATATTAGCTTGGAAGCAGCCCACAGGTTCTCATCTTCTGTGGAAACAAAAGCAGAACCTCTTTTCCAAAGCAATGTATCCTTAGACACAAATGTTGCAGTCAAGATACATATACATATATATATATATATATATATATATATATATATATATATATATATATGTTTAACTGAGTAGCTTTTACAATGAACTGTCTCTCTGCAGTTAAAAATCCCAAAGACAATATAATCCAGACTCTCTGTGTGATTTCAATCTTTATGTGGCTTATTTTTTATATTGCTTTTGCTTTCTCTTTAAAGATTATATTTTTTAAAACTGTCTATTTCTTTATAAAACTGTCTATAACTGCATATATTATTTTTTCTGTCTCTTCCAAGCCTGCGTACATTTTTACACACACTGTAAACCATTTAAAGTCTCATTCCATCTGAATCTGTCTTATTGTGTATCTATTGCTTTAAACTGCACTGGCTAGTACTCAAGTGGCAGCCTTGGCTGCTGACTCTGCCCACCTCAGCTTTTCAACATGGCAGAGAAAATTCACCACCAGCTCTGGGAGCCATGCTCTCCACAGACTCTGGGAGGCAGTGGGTCTATGCCTCCATCAAAGCAGTGTGTAGCCCAGAAACCTTTTTTTTTTTTTGTCTGTACTAGCAAAAACTACATCCACCACGCACCATGCTGCACAACTTGCAGATGCCTCTGTGTACTGCAGCGGGAATCCGCCATGCTGCAGGTCAAGCCAGCATGCTGCCAACCTGCCATAGAGTAATTCAAGCCCGCAGGCTGTGGCTGGCCTGAGAGACACACTAGAAAGCTGTTTTTAGCTCTGTTTTAGACTCTTTTTTTTTTCAAGCTTTCTCAGGTTTTAGGTGGAAACTGTTGCCACCATGTCTGGGCACCAATTGTAGTTGGGAGTTTCTTGGGTTCCACCAAGCCCTGGAAGTCCTGTGGCCCTCTTATAGAATAATCACTCAGAAGCTTATATTAATTATAACTGCTCAGCCATTAGCTCAGGCTTATTACTGACTAGCTCTTACACTTAAATTAACCCATAATTCTTATCTCTGTTTAGCCATGTAGCTTGGTCCCTTTTCTCAGTTCTGCCTTGCCATCTTGCCTCCTCTGTGTCTGGCTGGTGACTCCTGACTCTACTCTTCCTTTGCTCAGCATTCCATTAGTCTGCTTGTCCCACCTATACTCCCTGCCTGGCTACTGGCCAATCAGTGTTTTATTAAACCAGTATACAAAAGCATTATCCCACAGCATTCCAGTAAAAACATTTGTAGATGGAACACCAGCTAATACTATTCAGTGTAGAAATTCTGTCTTCTAACTGGGTACATAGCCAAATATCTTCTATATTTATGAATATAATTTCTGTCATCAACATCTGAAGAGACACCCACTGGTGGCTAGAAAAATTCATTTATCTTAATAGACTAGTGGAAAATATGTTAGTATATGATGTGCTTTCAATTTTTTAAATCTTATCAAAAGGTTATAAAGTTACCAATTCTTCATTATTTTTATAGGTATAAAAAATAACAGAAGGATAGACAGTTTCGTGGATAAAGCATTTACTGAGGAGGTATGCAGACCCAGGTTCAAACTCTAAGAAATCATTTTTTCAAAGATAGATGTGGTCATGTACATCTAAGATTCCAATATTCTTACAACAAGATGAGAAGTGGAGCAAGGAGAATTCCCCAGAAGTTATTGGGCAGCAAGTGTGTTGTACAAAGAGACAGTAAAACTCTGGGTTAATGAAGGTGAAAGCCCAAACCAACACCTGATATTGTCCTCTCACCTCCATGTGCATACTGTGGCAAAAGCATACTCACACTCATGAACATATGCATACACAGGTATCACACACATGTACACATATGCATCACACGTGTACACACATGCATAGGCATCACTCACACATGCGCACACACACACACACACACACACAAATTCACACATTCATAGGCATCACACACATGCCTACATATACAACCATCACTCACAGGCACACACACACACACACACACACACACACACACACACACACACACGTCACATACACAAATAAATAGCTTTGTTTCTGAATTTGCCATTTTATAGGACAGTTTTGTAGACCCAAATTTTGCATGAGAATGAGATTTTCAGTGTCTAGTGATCTAGCTATTATTGTCGTGCTGCAGGCCAAAAATAAAAACTGAAAGATCAAAAGCAAACAGTTTGGAACCATTATAGCTTTAAGGATTCTTGGAACTGAGCTGGATGCATTCTGCACTGTGGGTCAGACATACACCTCTGGAGAGTTAGGGGAGGAAAGATAATAATTTAAAGAGATGAGCTGACTCTTAAGCTGAGAAGATTTACAGTTAAATTGTCATCTTGGGGGTGAAAAGGGATGACGGGGCTAGTGAAGTCATTCCTGTGGTTGAATCTGTGCGTAAAGAGAAAGAGCTGCTCTGCATGTAAGCAGCACTGTTCTAGAGAAGGGAAGCAGAGGCAAGCTGGCAAGCTCACGTGTTCTCATTGGTACTCCCTGGCTGCCTGACTTCCTTGGGGTGAGCTAACATGTCTCCTACTGAGCCCTCTCTGCCATGATGGGCAGCAACTTTAGAGAGTGTGAGCAAACCCAACTCTTCCTGCAAGTCACTCTCTCAGGCATTTGAGCCAGTAGTGGAGGGCCTATCATGCCATATGATGCACTTGCTATAACAGAGGCAAAAATAGAAGATACACAGTCTAATGTTTACACTGGGGTTGGCTTTGGCATGTTCTAGGTATCAAATGCTTGAATACTTTTTATTAATTTTGAAAGCTCCTTACAATATATGTTGATCATGTGTATCCTCCTACTCCTCCCAGATCTGTCCCTTCTTCACTTTTCACCTGGTCCTATTTCTCCTCTTTCTCTCTCCCTCCTTCTCTCTCTCCAAGTCTAGTTTGTCTTGGCCCAATATTCTCAGGTATGGGACCTGCAGTAGAGTATATCTGATATACCAGAAATCACATTGTTAAAGAAAAGTGATTCTGCCTTTCCCAGCAGTTATCAGGAGCTAAGAGTGAAACTATATGCCTCACTCCCACACACTTGTGATGGGATTTTGCATGGCTTGAGCTTGAGCAGATCTTCTGCTTACTGTCACAAGTACTGTAAGTTCATATCTTCACCTGTCCAATTGTGTACAGAAAACTTGTTTCCTTGATGTAGTATGTCTTGCTGTAATAATCGTTCTACCTCATCTTCCACATAGAAACCTAAATGTCCAGTGGGGGAGCATGATATAGATGTCTTACTTAGGACTGAGCACTCTGAAGTCTGCCCCACCCTGGCCCAGGACATTGTCCATTTGCAGGTCTCTGTGTTAATTACCATATACTGCAAGAAGCTTCTCTGATGAGGGCTGAGAGACACACTGGTCTATGGATATAGTAATGTCATTAAGAGCCATTTTAATCCAGTGTCCAGTTAGCAAAATAACAGTAGTAGGTTCTCCCTGAAGGCTTATGACCTGTGTCAGACCAAAACTTCCTGGTTTCATATGTTTCCTTTTCATTGAGCAGGACACAGATCCAATCAGAAAGTGAGTGGATATCTCCATAATATTTGTAGCACTATTATATGAGTAGGCATATCTTCCAGATCAGTAGTTTTGTAGCTAGCAGGCTTTACAGTTATGTGAGACTGACAATTACTTTTATTCCCTTTTAGTATGCATAGCATCTTCCAATAGTGTGAAAGCTATCCAGTAAGGATGGATCTTCTAGGTTATTATCCATTTGATTTTTCCACGTATATAACTTAAATTTTTGGTGTCTTCAAGAATAGGATCTTGCCATTAAGTTATGGTGGTAACCAAGACCAATGGCAACTGCTTTTAATGTTTGAGGGTCTATGTCAACCTGTGGGCCAATAATTCACAAAGAGGTAACTCATTCCTGGTACTGGGGGTTTTAATTGACAGCATGAGATGCATAGTTCGGGTATTGTCTCCCTATTACACAATAACACTATTTAAACTATTTTTATATGTATACATTTTAGGACGTCCCTAAGGTATAATAGGATATACTTCTTTTTTAAGATTTATTTTTATTTATGCCATTGTGTATGCTTGCATGTATGTGCACATGTGTGTAGGTATTCATAGAGGCCAGAAGAGGGCATCTGATACCCTTTAGCTGGAGTTTCAGGTGGTTGTGAATTGCCTTGTGAGTGCTGGGAAATGAATGCTGGTCCTCTGCAATGATATCATGTGCTCTTAAGTGCCCAGTTACTCCTCCCACTCCAAGTACTGAATCATCACACACCAAATATGGAAAAAAGGAAAAAGATCAACACTGGTTCTGCCATGGCATACCCTGTCTCTGGTTCCCTGCAGAGGCTAGAAGTATTCTTTTCAGAATTTTCTTTTTTCAACAATGATCTCTATTCTTTATTTGTCACATTCCCAAGACCATTTGCATAGATAGAGGGAGCTTTAAAGTATTTGATATTAAATGTTTTTTAGATTTAGAGAAACATGGATCTTTTGGAATAAGTAGACCTGCCAACATTAAAAAAAAACATATTTAATAATAAAATGTTCACAGTGCCAAGTATTTTTCATAACTTTAAATTTATTTATAGACTTAGCCTTTGAAATCATCTTCAATGCATCTGTGCTTTATGGTATGCAAGGGCACCCAGAGGGAGAATTCCTTTTAATAGAATCTAACATCTCAGAAATAACCACACAAACATATCAGCCAGCCTCCTCCATGATAAACATTGGGTAGACATATGGCTACACCACTAAACAGTTTTACATTGAAACTATTCTCAGGGGTTGACTGGTTGATTTCAGTCCTACCAACACCATTTCTTTCACTGAAGAAAAATCCCTATGAATCTAGTAATTTGAAGGGAAAAGTTCAAATTCTTTTTTAAAATTATTGTCAATGTTGTTATTTATATGAATGTTAGGAAGTTATGTGTAAAAGTATGCATGTATTTGTGTAGGTTTGCATGTAGAGATCAAAAGTGGAGGTCAGTTGTCTTTCCAAACCCCTCTGCATCTTATTCTTTTAAATATTTATTGATTTTATTTTATGTATGAGTATCTACATACATACATGTGCACTTCTGGTGTGCCCAGTGGCCACAGAGCCAAGAAAAGAGTGTTGGTTTCCATAGAACTGGAGATACAAGTGTTTGTGAGCTCCCTCAGGCAGTGCTGGGAATCCAAGCCGGGTCCCTCCAAAAGCAGCAAATGCTCGTACTTGCTTAGTCATCTCTCTAGTTCCACCCATTTTACTTTTTTATTTTTTAATTTGAGACGATGTCTTTCACTGAACCAGAAGCCCACTGATTCAGCTAGAAATGCTGGTTAGTAAGCCCCAGGATCTCTGTTTCTGTCTTGCCAGAATTCAGATTATAAGTGTATACCACTATGGCCACTGTCATTCTTTGGATTTGGAGACTGAATTCATGTCTTCATGTTTGCACAGTAAACCCTTACTGAGTGATTCTTCTCTATAGTCCTTTCATTCAATTTTCTTTTTTTACACTTTTGAATGAACTGTACCACATATAAAAAAAGAAAACAAATGTTTTTGGTTAAAATTAAAGGAAAGACCAAAAAAGATCAATGTAATTTAATCAGAACAAGAATATGTGAGTGAGGATAAGAAATGTACACAGCGAATATGTATTAGTTCATGTGTATACATCTAAGCTAACACAATGAAAAACGAGTTATAGTAGATCATGATATATCAGATAGATAGATAGATAGATAGATAGATAGACAGACAGACAGACAGACAGACAGACAGACAGATAGATAGATAGATAGATAGATAGATAGATAGATAGATAGAGAAAGAGAGAGAGATAGAGAGAGTGTCACGGTTGGAGGAATGGCTCAATTTTTAAGATAACTGACTGTTCTTATAGAGGGCATGGGCTCATTTTCTAGCACATAAATTGTGGCTCCCAAACATGTGTAACTCCAGTTGCAGCAGATCTGAATCCCACTTCTGACACTCCAGGTACATATGTAGTACACATATGTACAGCAAGGTAAAAGTCTCATACACACAAGTATGTATGTAGATGAAATTACTCACAACCTTTTGCACATATTTGGCATGTTTCTGGCAAATGCTTACATTACACACAAGGTAATCTCCCCAACCCCCTGCTCCCTCAATGTGCCTGCACTCATGTGGATGCTTTTTTGCCTATCTTTTAGTTTGTTCTGCAACTTTCTATCACTTAATAAATAATCACTGCTCCAACAGATAAAGAAAATTTTAGATACATATTTAAAGGAATACTATGCACCCATAAAACCATTGGAATTCTGTCATTTGCAAGAAGAGATGAAGTTGAAGACATTATTTTAAATGAAATATACTCTGTAACTTACTTTTCTTATTGCTCATCACAAAGGGCATGAAGTAATTTAAAGGAAGAAAGTTTGCTTTGGGATTACAGTCCCAGGCCAACACAGCCCAGCAGGGATGCAGGACACCATGAGCTCCAGGCAGCTACTCACATCACAATAGTTGTCAGGATGAAGAAAAGGGAATGCTGCTGTTCAGAGGATGCTGACCCATGGACTGGCATCACCTACTACAAGGATGGATCCTGCCACCCAATTGACCTAATCTAGATACTCCCTCCCAGACCTGCACACAGGTTTATTTCCTACATGATTCTAGATATTGCCAAGTTGACAATCAGTATTAACCACCCAATCAGAAATGCCTAATTTGGCCCATCTCCTCTGAGAAATGCATCCATCTGGAAAGCTCTATCTGCTACCCCTAAGTAACCATGATTTTGTGACAAAAAAAAACCTTCTTTTTCCTTGAGCTGATTTTTAAAATAAATCACTGTCTTTTCTTAGTACATTGTCTTGAATTGAACCACCTAGATAGAGTTGTCTGCAAGAACCACAGAAAAAGGAAGACAGTCTAATGAAAAATGATCAGTATGTTTAAAATATACTTTACAAGGTGGATGCTGGAATAAGCCATATATGAAAAGGCAATTAGGAGCAATGGATATTCATCTGTCAGAAAAAGAGAGAAAAAGATTTCACAGACCCAGATATGTGGTGATGACCTTTTGGTTCTATATACCATCAAAATAAGGAACAAAATCAGTGACTAAGTGCATAGTGGCAGGAGGTAGTGGGGTCTGAGGAGAAGGGACTAAACAGTTCTCACACAGGTCAGAACAATAAATTGTTGGCATATGTGGACACAGCAGGCTCAGTATTAGCTAAATTCAGATGATCATGTTAAGCATTAAACCTTGAGCTACATTTAACATGGATTCAGTTTGTGAGTAGGTGCAAGATTGCAAGTAGGTGAATACTGAACAATGAGTTTAGGTTATAGATAAGGAAAAGATTGTGACAGATATATCATACAACTGGAAAATAAGGAAATGGAGGATAGGGTATGAAGGACAGTGAACCTGGAGAAAATTGCTGTTCCTTGTGGTCTCCAAGGATTAATGGATTAGAGAGCCAGAGTTAGGGGCTGAGCTTGGAACTCAGTGTATGCAATGTTATTAGCATGCAAAAAACCTTGGGTATGATCAGATCAGCAGCACTGATAAAGTAGCTGAGCTAGTTTATATCTATATCTATGATCTCTGCATTAGGAGTTGGAGGCAGGAGGAACAGAAAGAAATCCTGGTCATCCTTGACTATGTAACAACAGACAGACTAGCCTGGAATCACATGAGACTAGGGAGGAAGGATAGGGAGGGGAGAAGGAAGAGAAAGAAGAAATTAGACTGCATTTTATTTATCTGTCCTTTAGTTGAAGGGCATCTAGCTTGTTTCCAGGTTCTGGCTATTACAAACAATGCTGCTATGAACATAGCTGAGTATGTGCCCTTGTGGTATGATTGAGCATTCCTTGGGAATATGCCCAAGAGTGGTATAGCTGGGTCTTGGGGGAGATTGATTCCAAATTTTCTAAGAAAGCACCATATTGATTTCCAAAGTGACTGTACAATTTTGCATTCCCACCAACAGTGGAGGAGAGTTCCCCTTGCTCCACATCCTCTCCAGTATAAGCTGTCTTCAGTGTTTTTGATCTTAGCCATTCTGACAGGTGTAAGGTACTATCTCAGAGTCATTTTGATTTGCATTTCCCTGATGATTAGGGATGTTGAGCAATTCCTTAAATGTCTTTCAGCCATTTGAGCTTTCTCTGCTGAGAATTCTCTGTTTAGCTCTATAGCCCATTTCTTAATTGGACTGTTGGGCATTTTGATGTCTAATTTCTTGAGTTCATATATTCTGGATATCAGCCCTCTGTCAGATGTGGGTTTGGTGAAGATCTTTTCCCATTCTGTAGGCTGTCACTTTGTCTTGTTGACCATGTCCTTTGCTCTACTAAAGCTTTTCAGTTTCAAGAGGTCCCATTGATTAATTGTTCCTCTCAGTGTCTGTGTTACTGGTGTTATATTTAGGAAGTGATCTCCAGTGCCAATGCGTTCAAGACTACTTCCTACTTTCTCTTCTATCAGGTTCAGAGTAAATGAATTTATGTTGAGGTCTTTGATCCATTTGGACTTGTTTTGTGCACGGTGACAGATACGCATCTATTTGCAGCCTTCTACATGTTGACATTCAGTTATGCCAGCACCATTTGTTGAAGTTGCTTTCTTTTTTCCATTGTACACTTTTGGCTTCTTTGTCAAAAATTATATGTTCATAGATGTGTGGATATGTGGTACATATACACAATGGAGCACTACTCAGCAGAGAAAAACAAGGACATCATGAGGTTTGCAGGCAAATGGATGGACCTAGAAAAAATCATCCTGAGTGAGGTAACCCAGACTCAGAAAGACAAACATGGTATGTACTCACTCATAGGAGGATACTAGATGTAAAACAAAGGATGACTAGACTGCTACTCACAACTCCAGGGAGGCTACCTAGTAAAGAGGACCCTAAGAAAGACACAGGGATTGCCCAACGACAGAGAAATGGATGAGATCTACATGAGCAAATTGGACATGGGGGGGGGGTAATGAAGGGCAAGGGTCGGGGGAAGAGAGCTTAGGGGAGCAAGAGATCCCAGCTGGATCAAGAACAGAGAGGGGGAACAAGGAAAGAGAGACCATGATAAATGAAGACCCCATGGGAATAGGAAGAAGCAAAGCTAGAGAGGTCCCCAGAAATCCACAAACATACCTCCACAATAGACTACTGGCAATGGTCGAGAGAAAGCCCGAACTGACCTACTCTGGTGATCGGATGGCCAAACACCCTAACTGTCTTTGTAGAACTCTGATCCAATGACTGATGGAAGCAGATGCAGAGATCCACAGCCAAAACCCAGGTGGAGCTCCAGGAGTCCAATTGGCAAGAAAGAGGAGGGATTGCATGAGTGAGAATTGTTGAGACCATAATTGGAAAAAGCACAGGGACAAATAGCCAAACTAGTGGAAACACATGAACTATGAACCAATAGCTGAGGAGCCCCCAACTGGATCTGGCCCTCTTGATAAGTGAGATAGTTGATTAGCTTGAACTGTTTGGGAGGCCCCCAGGCAGTGGTACCAGGAACTGTCCTTAGTGCATGAGCTGGGTTTTTGGAGCCTGGTGCCTATGCTGGGACACTTTGCTCAGACTGGGTGAAGGGAGGAGGGATCTGGACCTGCCTGGACTGAATCTACCAGGCTGAGCTGAATCCCCAGGGGTGTCCTTGCCTTGGAGGAGAAGGGAATGGGGGGGAGGTAGATGGGAGGAGGGGTGGCTAGAGGAGGGAGGACAGGGGAATCCATGGCTGATACGTAAAATTAAATTAAATTATAAAATCAAAAAAAAAAAGAAGAAGAAGAAATTAGACTGAAAGCAGCTGAAAAGTTGGAAATGGAGACTTTAGGTGGGATTCTGTTGAAGATGTATTTATTCACCCAGTTAAGTTTAGGTATGAATAAACTGCTCAGTGAAGAGAGAAACTTAAGGAACTGTTTCAGTAGTATACACACACACACACACACACACACACACACACACACGTCTTGCACACACAGAAACACTCATGCTCAGACATGCACATACAGATACATACAGAGAGAGAGAGAGAGAGAGAGAGAGAGAGAGAGAGAGAGAGAGAGAGGCAGGCTTATGGAAAGATCAAGAACTCCTTTACAATGAGGTGTAGGAAATGACAATTCTTTAGGAATTAGAATAGAATTTTCCTTCAAGAAAATGACTGAAGTATGAGTAATATATGTAAATAAATGTACAGTTCTGAGTGGCACAGTCCTCTGATCCCCAATTCAAACTAAGCATTGTGTTAATAGAAGTCAGGGGACCATGATTTAGAATCACCATAAATATTGTCAGGGCAGCCTACTGTAGCCTCAAGCCAATAGAAAGATAAGAGAAATTGCTGAAATTTTGGGAGAGCTAAAAGAGACAGTGTCTTCAAGGGATAGAAGCATTAATTTGAGCATGAATAGCAATGTGAAATATTCAAAGAAGTGATCCAGGAAGCATATTTTGATAGCTCTCTGGTAGAATACAACCACAAATGGTCTATAGAAATGACTTTGCGAAGTTGTCAATGAGATGACAGTTGGTGACATATGATGAGGATGTTCATGAATGTTTTGCATATGTGAGCCTAAGTGTGCACATCTTTATACATACATGTGGAGCCATGTGATTGATACAGAGTGGCTTTCTTATTCTCTTTCTACTTAGTTTTTGAGGCAAGATATCTTTCTGGACTCACAGCTCACCGATTCTGACCAGTCTAGCTAGCCAGCTTATCCTCACATACTCTTTCTCTGCCTCCGGAGTGCACCTTCTTACATACATTTTGGGAATCCAACATGTCCTTGTTTCCTGCAAGTGCCTTATCTGCTGAGCCACCAACCCAGCACAGAGAACACATTTTCAGGCAAAGACTAAGGAGATCTCCAAGGTTTCAAAAATGCTTCTGAGTAAAAGACAAGAACCATAGTTTCATAGCCTTGAGACAGATTATCAGAAATAATATCGCCTTTAACTAATAGAAAGAGCAGAGGGAAGGACACTATCTGGAGACAAATATGGGTTGCTAATTTATTGCTCCGAGTCAGGTGCATGCTAGACAGAGAGATGTTGATATGGAAAATAATGTGCAAGGTCACGAGAGCAGTTATTAGCATCAGAATCTACCCATAGTACAGTTTGCATTATTTTGAATGAGAAACATGCACAAGTACATAAAATAGAAGCATACACTTACATAGATATGCATAAAGTCAATATGTACTAACCATCATCTGGAAAAGAAAGTAGAGAGTTTTCAGAAATGAATATTCCCTTACTCTAAATGTCTTCATCTCCTCATTTACCACTCTTAAGGAAACTATGAGAGGAAACAATACATCTGAAATGGAACGTGATATTAGAATCTGTGTTTTTGCATTTGAGGATATAAATGCATCCTAAATAACATAAGCTAATTTTGCTTATTATAAAAAACTGCATGAATAGAGTCACACTGTGTACATGCAAATTAGTTGTGCTTCCTTCATGCTAATGAGTTTGTACATTTTACCCATAATGTTCTGTTTAAGTGTTTACTTCATTTCCTTTCCTCAGTAAAACATTTCATGGTTCATTAGTTCAGTGAATACACTCAGCAGAGTTGGCACCGCTTTAGTAGTGAATTTCATAAGCAATGCTCTCAGATATATGTATGTGTGAACATTTTGGTTCACAATTATCGGTTGAGGCCAAGCCCAGAAATCGAAATTGCTAAAGTAAACTTTACACTTCAAAATATACATACATACATATATGTATACTTATATATATATATATATATATATATATATATATATATATGCTGAATCACCACATTCGGTTCTACTCTAAGTCTCTTTGCTATTCAGTCTCTTATTCCTGGCCATTTAAACAGTGTAGGGCATGGGCTTGGGCCTCAAGTTAAACCAAATACTGGTTGACCACTCCTACAAGCTCTGTACCACCATTGCCTCAGCACATCTTACAGGCAGGACAGACTGTAGGTAAAGGATTTTGTGGTTGTGTTGGTGTCTAGGTTTCTCTTTCCATAGCTTGCAGAGTGTCTTCCTGTGCCTAAGAGATTAGAATGTATGAGTGAAGGCTCTATGCAGGCACCAACTGAACTTCTCTACACTCAATGAACTGTGAGGATGTTGCCCCTGGTAATGGGGTCCCATTGTCAGTTTTCAGAAAGTGACCTTCTATCCTAGTATCAGCTTGGGATTTTTTAGGAATCTGCATGAGACACACACCCCCTCCCCTGCCCCGCTCAGCCAACAGCTTAACCGCATGCAAGTCAGTCTCACCACTGGAAACTATGCCTTGCTACAAAAGATTGATGGAGTTGACTCTGTATCCTCCTTTCCTACGAGTCCTCACTAAGGTCACCCTCATAGGTTCCAGAAAGTTTCTACTACACCAGGTTTTCACACCACCTCCCGAGTGCCCCCCAATTCCAGCTGTCTCTTCCCACACTCTTTCCTATCCCCCCACCTGATCCTTCCTGCTCTTGTCCCCACATGTGCCCAGTCCATCTGCAAACTTTATTCTATTTCCTCTTCCCAGGGAGTTCCACCCATCACCCCTAGAGTCCTCTTCATTACCTAATCTCTCTGGGTCTGTGGATTGTAGCTTGATTATTATTTAACAG
>CABHPP010167006.1:36952-69873 GCA_902168425.1 Peromyscus attwateri | reverse complement strand
AAACTCATTCCTGTTACTGCAAACGTAGCCTACTACCTGTGACTATAGAGGACATAGACCCTGCTGAAAACTTTCTATTGCCATTTTACTAAATCAATTTATTTCTAACTATATTCTATATACTTATTCTCTATACTTATCCTTGTATAAACACAAAGAAGCTTATTTTTTTTTTCAGCAGACACAGGTTATTACAGAAATCCACAACTAATCAAAACACAGAGACTAAGTGATGGTACTATATTATAGTGATTACCTTTCTGTTCAAGTGTTAAAATGCTGTGACAATGGCAACAAATGGAAGAAAGTTTATTTCAGCTTACGGTTCCAGCAAAATAAGGGTCCACTCTGGTGGGGAGGCAAAGCAACAAATAGCAGACTAGGTGGTAGTAGCAGGATAATGAGAGATAACATCCTAAAATGCATACACAAGACAAAAGAGTTCAAACTGTAAGTAGAACAAAATTATAAATACCCAAAGCCCTCCTACACTTATGTTGTTCCTCCAAGAAGGCTTTACCACCTCCCCATAGCAATAGTAGCTAGTACCAAATATTCAAATGCCTTAAACTATGGGGAATACTTCTCATTCAAGCCCCCATATTCTTTTCCCTAGCCTCGTGGTGTTGTAGAATATATCTTAAGTTTCGGTACTTTTGTTTATGTTGCATTTGTTTAACTCTGTAGCTAGAGTTTTCCTGGTCCTGCCTGTCCTTTGTCAGGACAAAGCTCTCTCACCCGCCAGTCCCACAGCGGCTCAGACCCAACCAAGTAAACACACAGAGACTTATATTATTTATAAACTGTATGACCGTGGCAGGCTTCTTGCTATCTGTTCTTTTATATCTTAAATTAACCCATTTCTATTAATCTATAAGTTGTCATGTGGCTCATGGCTTACCGGTACCTTACATCTCACTTGTCATGGTGGCGACTGGCAGCATCTCTCTGACTCAGCCTTCTTTTCCCAGAATTCTCTTCTTTGCTTGTCCCGCCTATACTACCTGCCTGACTACTGGCCAATCAGCATTTTATTTATACAGAGCAATATCCACAGCACTTCCCCTTTTCTTTTTTTTTTTTTTCAAAAAGGAAGGTTTTAACTTTCACATAGTAAAATTACATATAACAAAACAATTATTAAGCAAGAATTACAGTTGCAATATCTAGTCTATTTATAATATCTAGTCTATTTGTATTTGGCAAAATTAAAGAAGATATCCTATCTATCTTATATTTGTGAGTCTAAGGTTTCATATCTAACTTATCTTTTACCATAACTAAGGAAAATTTATAACTATCTAGTCTTCAACTACATCAAAGACTTCAGAAGGATATAATACTACCTGAGAAATGGGAGAAGGACACAAGCAACTTTCTGGAGTCTTGTGAGAGTAGACAGAGACAGCTGGCAGCCTGGACAGTCACCTAATGTTCCTTTGTAAATTTGGGGCATCTGTCTTCAGGCCACAGGCCTAGAGTATCTTAGTCACTTCTCTCTGTGTCCTGTAGAATGTCTGGCAGTTTCCTCTGCGAAGCAGGAACCTGAAGGACCATTTCGCCAAGCAAAGTTCAGTGGTCACCTTCCTATGGATCCTGCATGTCCAGTCGATTAAGCAGTCCAGGCAAGAACAGTTTCTTGCCCAAATGGCTATTTTTGCCAAGGTGGAGATAAACTCCATATGGAGTGTCTTTGATGCCCATCCTCCTCTCTGAAGTAAATAAGTGCTGCCAGGAGCAGACATGTCTCACTGTCCAGAAAGTCTAAATTTTTTTAAACATTTTAAATGCCATATTCTGTAGGTCTTTGAAGTGTTTGAAGATTACCTATCTATCTGAAATATATCTATGTATACCTAGAAAACTTAACTAACATGGCGACAAATATGATTATCATAGATGACTAATTATTAATCTATTCCTTAATTATCCATTACAATTTTAAATGAGCTGTACAAACATAATACCTTAAACAAGAGTAGAAATATATACACAGTATAACAAAATTAACTTTAAGTTTGTATCAATAAACTAAAACCCATACCAATGTAAAACATTTCAAACAAGTTGTTGCTCTTTAAAAGTAGGTTTATTAATCTACCCTTTCATTCTAACATATCTATACTATGTCCCCTTTTTTCTTTAGAAAGAGATTGCATTTATAATCAACCTGATTTAAATAAAAAATATTGGATTTTCTCTGTCCCATACCAGAGGGCTCTTCTGATAAGGGACAAAAGAATCTCTCAACCTATTTTTTTAATATGCTTGGGTTTAGAGAAGGAGTGAGCCAATTTCATCTCCAAAGCCAGCCTGATGTATTTGGGAATTTGGGCATAGTTTCTCTTACTACTTCCTGCTGAGGGGGCGCTGTATCTTATGGAGACATAAAGAAAATTTTAGGCTTATGGGGTAGTCCGTGAGGCTGTATTGTCTGAGCCAGTTGCCTTGAAACCATTCTGGATGTTGGATCATCTGGGCCATGGTGTCATCAGAGACCTTTCAGGGGGTCTTGGCTGGTCAAACTTGATGTATCTTAATCTGGAACAAAGCCGTAGCCTCTGGCTTTCTGTGGAAACAAAAGCAGAGCCTCCTTTCCAAAGCAACATATCCTTAGATTCAAATTTTGAAGTCAAGGTATCTTTAAAATATACATATTGGCTTAACTCAACAGCTTTTACAATCAAATGTTTTTTCTGTAGTTAAGAATATCAAAGACAACTTAATCCAGATTCTCTGTGTGATATCCATCTTTACATGGCTTATTTTTTATATTAATTTTACTGTCTCTTTAAAGACATTATTTTTAAAAACTATTTTTTGTATAACTGTATATATTCCTTTTTCTCTTTCTTCCAAGCCTACGTACATTTTTATACACATTGTAAAGCATTTAAAGTCTTGTTCCATCTGAATCTGTCTTATTGTGAATCTATTATTTTAAACTGCAGCAATTGTAAGACTGAAACAGCAGCTGTGACTGATGGCTCTGCCCCCGTCAGCTTCCTAACATGGCGGTGGTACAGTTTACCACCAGGTCTGGGTCTGGAGCCATGTGCACCATCAACTATCAGAAGCAGTTTTATCAAAGCAGCATGCAGCCCAGAAAACTCTTTTTTTTTTTTTTTGTACTAGCAAAGGCTAAATCCACCACGCAGCATAATGTGCTGCTTGCAGACACCTCATTCCTGCCATACTTTAAGTCAAGCATGAACACTAGGAACCCACCGTAGTAGCTCAAACCGGCAGGCTGCCATTAACTTGAGAGAGACAACTAGGAAGCTGTTTTTAGCTCTGTTTTAGAATCTTCTTTCTCGGGTTTTATGTGGAAAGTCTTGCCAAGCCATTGGGTGCCATTTGTAACTGGAGTTTTTCTGGTTCTGCCTGGCCCATGGTCAGGACAAATCTCTGTCACACACCAGTCCTGCAGTCGCTCAGACGCAACCAAGTAAACACACAGAGACTTACATTGCTTATGAACCATATGGCTATGGCAGGCTTCCTGTTATCTAGTTCTTACATCTTAAATTAACCCATATCTATTAGTCTATAAGTTGCCACATGGCTCGTGGCTTACCAGTACCTTACATCTCACTTTTCATGGCAGTGGCTGGCAGCGTGTCTCTGACTCAGCCTTCCACTTCCCAGAATTCTCCTCTCTCCTTGTCCCGCCTATACTTCCTGCCTGGCTACTAGCCAATCAGCACTTTATTTATACAGAGCAATATCCACAGCATAACTCTGTGAAGTTGTGTTACTGTGCCTGTCTAAAACATCTGATGGTCTAATACACAAATGAACGACCAATAGCAAGGCAAGAGAAAAAATAGACAGGTCTGGCAGACAGAGAGAAGAGATGGGAGAAGAAATCTGGGAGGAGGTGAGGAAGTAGCCAGAGAAGGAAGAGGACCCAGAGTCCAGCCATCTGGCTACACAGCAAGCCATGGAGTAAGAAACAAAGAAAGGTATATAGGAATAGAAAAAGAAAAGCCCAGAAGCAAAAGGTAGATGGGATAATTTAAGGAAGGCTGGCAAGACACAAGCCATGCTAAGGCTGGGCATTCATAATTAAACATAAGCCTCCATCTGTGATTTATTTGAGATCTGGGTGGTAGGCTCCCAAAAGAGTAAAACAACCAACAACATCATGGAGTCGTGTTTATATCAACGCAAGATGCATTTAGTTCAACTTTAAAAGTATCTATTTTTCCTATTTGTGTGTGCAAGAATACATGCATGGAAATTGGAATAGCTCCACACATTATCACCTCTAGTGACCTGCTAGGAAAATAATTGCTTCATGTTCCTGTGACTTTAAGTTCTGCTGACCTCAAAGTTTTCATTCCACATAGAGAGATCTCCAATGATGAAACATAACAAATATTTCATTGAGCTGAAAGCTAAGAGTTCTCCCTCAGCAACTTGGGCTTCTGATACCCTTAAGTCAACAGGTTTAAAAAGGAATAACAGTGTTAAATGGAGTGATTGATCTAGGGAGTATTGGATTCCTTCTTCACAGTGGAGGTAAGGAAGGTGACCACTGGAGAAGAGGATGTTCTTCAGGGTTTCTCATGGTGTTACTGTATCTTCTAATTAAAGATAATGGGAAACTACAACAACCCAATCCAGACAGCATAACAAAATTCCCAGATGCTTCAGGGATAAAGGCATGTTTTGCATGAATGCTAAATGGTCTCATAATAAAAAAACCCAGAGCCAGATATTGGTGTAAATACTGCAAGATCAGAGACAAAGGAACAAGCCACAGCAACTTCTCACTTCGCCAACTCCACGAATCCTCTCACTGAATGTCTCTGAGTCCTCAGCTGAAAGTGATCCAGCTGAAAAGGCCTTCCACCAAAAAGGCTCCAGCCAAAAAAGCTTTAGTTTCATCTCATACCTTATATATCTTTCTCTGCCCAGCCATATTATTTCTTTCCTAGTGCTGGAATAAGATCTCAAGTGCTGAGATTAAAGGTGTGTGCCACCACTGCCTGGCTTTGTTTCTCTCCTATACTGAATTAATCTCATGTAATCCAGGGTGGCTTTGAACTCACAGAGATCCAGACAGATCTCTGCCTCCGGAGTGCTACAATTAAAGGTGTGTGTCACCACTGTCTGGTATTTATATTTAATCTAGTAGCTTGTTCTGTTCTCTGATCTTCAGACAAATTTTATTAGGGTGCACAATATATCACTACAGGTATGGATCACACATTCAGGGAAAGAACAAAGACATACTGAAGAGCTTGCTGAAGGTAGAGGAAATACATGATGGGTAGTAAAGGGAAGTATTTATAAAAACTAGCTGAGCCCACCTGACTAATTACAGAAATGAGAATTGTAATCCACATGAATATCTGTCCTGTTTTACTAAGAACATGTTCATGTATATGTGCACATATATTGAACTGATACTCATCTTTCTTTTCCTCTATCACATAATGTAACACTAATAGAAATAGTATTAGTAATTAAATGTTGCATATCTATGTTTTCATATGTGTTAGGCTAAGCATTCCTCAACAACTTTGCCTCTATTCTACAATATATAATACATTTGTGGTTGTACATGGGGAGGGGGGGTTATACCATGTTTGGTGAAATTGTGAGGTGGTTAATGTTTTTATGTGGAAATTAAGCATGGCATAAAGATATGCAGTTGTGTCAAATGGATAAGAGGTAGACTTGTGATACCTAATTTTTATCAACTTTATTGTATCTGAAATCAACTAAAACTCAAGCTACTGAGCACACCTGTTGTGGGAGCCCACAGTGACTCCAATTTGTGGCTTGATTCCATCTTGAATCAAGGTCAGAGAGTTCAAAATTGTCTTTGCTCTTTAAGGATGGATAACAGGATGTTTGGCCAAAGATGTGGTTACCAGATGTCTTATTCTTCAAGGCCAAATAATAGGATGTTCTGCCAAAAGTATGCTTAACACATGTCTTGAGAATTAAGGAGGTGTTTAAATTTGTTTGTTCCTTGAACCATGGTGTCCTTGAAAGGGGGAGGTCTTTTGTCCCCCTTGCTTTGGATATAAAAAGGCTGTGAAAGCCAGGTGGTGGTAGCACACGTCTTTAATCCCAGCACTTGGGAGGCAGAGCCAGGTGGATCTCTGGAAGTTCAAGGCCAGCCTTATCTACAGAGCGAGATTCATTACAAGCACCAAAAGTACACAGAGAAACCCTGTCTCGAATAAACAAAACAAACAAACAAAAAGACTGTGAGAAATAAAGTCAGGGCTGCTGCAGTATTGACTCAAAGCCCTCCTGAATCTATCCTGTGTCTCTGTCTTTTAAGTCTCTATTTTCTAACTTTTTTCCTCAATCCTCACACCCCTATTCAGAACTGTTCCACAGGTCAAGCTGGGCCTGACATCCTGTGATAGATTTTCTTGATCATATTATATTTGAAGCCAGTGAACACCACCCCCAACACATACCAATACCAATCTGTGAGGTACCTTTCAATGGCAGCCCAGATAAAGTACATAAAAGAAGGGAACTGCTTTTTGCCTACTTCCCCTGGCGAGTTCATCTACACGGCAGCTGTAGCATTCCTTAACTGATATTAAAACCAACATTTTCCACATTCAAATGCCGTGCTCAGATTTTCTTTGCCAACTTGATATAGAGTTATCTGGGAATAAGAACCCTAATTGAGAAAATGGATCCTCCAAATTTCCTATAGGCATGTCTATAGGACATTAATATGAGAGAGGGCCAAACCCATTGTGGGTGGTGCCACTTCTGGCAATTGATTCTGGATAGCATAAGAAAGCAGGCTTTGCAAGGCACAGGAGCAAGCCACTAAAAAGCATTCCCCAAAGCTTCTGCTTTAGTTTCTGCCTCCAGGTCCCAGTCCTGAGTACCTGCCCTGACTTCCTTTAGTGATAGAGTATAACTCACAAGTTGTAAAATGAGATAAGACCTTTCCTCCCCAAATTACTTTTGATTGTGGTGTTTTAGCACAGGAATAGAATCCTTACTAGGACAATAACATATAGTAAAGACCAGTGACTCTTCAGGTATCCCCCAGTGCTTCAGCACCAAATTGAGACAGCTAAGACATCTAGTCTCTGGACTAAATAACTCCCAAATTCTCAGCCTTTGCAGTGTGAAGCAGCCATTAATATACTACACGAGCAACAACCTATAAGCCAAGCTGATAAATTCCCTTTACGGGTGTGTGTGTGTGTGTGTGTGTGTGTGTGTGTGTGTGTGTGTGAAGGAAAGATTATGGTTTGCTTGGTTTGCTAAGGGACTGGAAATACAAATACAAATTCAGAAATTTGACAGGAAGAGGAGGAACACAAGAGGACTTGAGGTGGACAGGGAGGGGTAGGAAAATAAAGACTACTGGGGTCTTTATCATAGTATCCATGAGCAGTGGATGAATTCTTTAGCACCATGTAGTGTAGGTTCAGGATTTAATAGAGTTTGCCTAAGTCACAAAGAATGATGATGCATTCATTGCCCATGGATATTATGATAAATGACCACAGTGGTTTAAACAACATACATCTGCTGTGTAATGAGTCACACTGATTAAAGTATATCAGGTTGGCATTCACTTCTTAACACTTCAGAAGACTATGGATGGACCCATTCCCTTGCTTTCCTTAGTTACCAGAGAGAATTCACATGCTTTGGTACATAGTCTCCTTCTTCCATGTGTGAAGTCACTTCATCTCTGACTGTTTCCTAGTATTAGGTTTTTCTCTGAGCATAACCAGAAACATTTATTTAGTTTTTCCTTTGTTATCTTTTTTGTTTTCTTTTGTTATTGTTTTGCTTGCTTTATTTTTGTGGTTTTCTTTCAGCATCTCATTTTGCCTCTGTTGGCCACTAGCTCACTATGTAGTAAGGATGGCCTTGAACTCTTACTTCTCTTGCCTCTAGCCCCAAGTGTTAATGTTGCAGGTGTATGCCACCATGTCTACTCATTTGTTTTAATGAATTAAAGGGCTAATGTTTACCTTCTCTGACTATTTTGTAATAATTCCCACCTCTCAACACCTAGATTTCAATTGCATTTTTAAAGATAACTCTGGTTGTGAAAGTTAACATATTCACAAATTCATTTGTTTAAGATTTGGGCATGTTTAAGATAATTGTATTTTGTTGGCTGTAGAGAGAATTCTGTGCCTGCATAATCCACTGTCTTAGCACCCAGTGTTTTCTGTTGGCAGTGCTTCATTAAATTCTGATACATGTATCTATATTTTAAAGAAGATGAATGGCTATGTAGACAGACATAACACATCAATGAAACAAATACAATGCAATAGAGCTATATGTATAAATATGCAAGTGTGATATTTATGTATATGTAAAACAAGTCTGTATGAAGAAATATTTGACAAACACCTGCTGGTGAAAAGAAGGAGAGTTCTACTGATTTTGCTATACATGTTTTTGAACTACTGAACTTCAGAAAGTGGCCTCTAATATAGTAATTGATTACAGTGAATGCATCCATACAGTCTTTTCTTATAATGAAACCATAGGTAAGGAATACCACTATCTTATGGCATTCACTGTTCTCTCCATTCTTGAACAGAGACAGCAGACACAGTAAAAAACAGCCAGTTGAGCTTAATTATGCATGAACGTGAAGCTAAATGAAGACATTATCCACCTTGTGTCCACTCCTGCAGTGCAAAAGACTGATAATGTCTCCTTATATCTCCATTGGTTTGTGTAAGTGTGGGTAATTTGTATGGGTTGTGTTTTAGAAACATTGACAATGTGGCAGGTTTTGTGAAGTGTCCTCATGAGCAAAAGCTGATAGAATGAGTGAAAGTTCTGTTTGAGTTATGATATTGTCCCAAGGAGACACAAAAGCAACAGACCCTGAAGCCACTGTCATTGCCTAAGATAAATACTTTTAAAGAGATGAGCTGTGTATTCTGTTTCTCTGTAAGGCTAGTACAAAAGGGGTTTACCTTGCAATGATAAAGTAAAGCATTCTCCAGTGTAAACTTAGTGTCTGAGATTTTGCCTATAAGATGTTATATGATCAAAATAAGTCTAAAAATATTACCTGGCTAGGTTTTCTGAATTTAAAAGCTCTCTATGAGGAGACCCTCTGATCCAGAAACATCACAAAATACACTAGCTAAAGATATAATGGAATGAAGGATCAATGCGGCTCTGATGTCAGACCTAATAGTTTAACTGACATATGGGCATGAGTATCAGCAGTATAGTGATATATATCTAAAAAACAGGGATAAAGCAGTGCTTACTATCTCAGGGCACTGTAGCATAAGCTTCCACAAGAGAGTAGATTCTGGGAAGTTTCATTTCATCCTCTTCCTCTTAATTATTTGAAGAGATATGCCTGTGAATTATTTTACTCAAGATCCCTTTATGTTCTTAATATTTTAAGAGTTGACAAGCATTTATATGACTTATCTTTATTATTATTATAGAAATTAAAATTTAGACAACTCAATCCATTTAAAACCAGTATGATGCCTATGTATATTTCAAATAATATTTCATAAAAAGGATTATATTTAAAAGATAACAATTTAGTCAGTAGTGTTTGGTCTTACACTTAAAAATATCACGTTTGTTTATTTTGTGTGTATTTGTGTGTGTATGCATGAGCAAGAGGGAAGATGAAGAGCAGAGAGAGAGGGAAGGAGACAGATGCCACAGTGAGTGTGGAGGGTCAGAAGACTGGGTCAACGTCAGTGTCTTTACCCACTGCACCATCTCATAGGCCCCAGACTTAGCTTGGTTTTTTATCTCTTTGATAGCTGGCTTACTAAAATCAACCATATTCTGAGAGCTGCATCTACATTCAATCAACAGCAATTTGTTTTTAAGTACATGAAGAAAATTTAGCCCACCTTAACATTTACAACAGGATAATATATTTGAAAAGCTACTTTATATCATTGCAGATAGCTTTGATATTGCATTAGAATTTAGTAAATGACAGTTTCCTAAGCCCAATTACATTGTGAATTTTTTAAAAGTTCTATCATTATATAATTTATATTTTCTGAATTTTTATTAAAGTCTCATCAATTCATTGCACTGTTTTCATTGGAAGGGTGTCAGTTCACTGCATTGCTTATGAAATTGGAGAGTTGAGATGCATTCATGATGAAGAAAGGGAGCATGTGGAAGTCTTTCCCTTCCCTCTTACTTTATTTCATCCATTCGATATTTTTTTTGCACAGACTTTTGTCTTATACTACCCAGAGGCTATTGGAAATGTATTTTTTGTCTATAACTGATTTTCACTGTATTTCTATGTATTGTTTGGTTCAGTTTGTTACTGTTATACTAGTTAGTTTGCTTTTCTTGAGTGGCAGTGGAGATTAAGCACTAAAAAATAGACTGCTCACTAAGACAGTCCAATAATAATAATACAACCAGAAGTGATATCCAAACTAGCATATGCGCAAGACATAAGGCACAATAAAAACATGAAAAGGCTGGGCAACATATTCTGACCACAGATCATAAATCCTCAATTACCAAATCCAATGATACTAACATAGCTGAGGGGATGGACAAAGGATTCAGAAATGTGCCCATAAAAATAACCTATGATTTCCAAGTGGAAACAATGAGCTAGATGAATCAAATAAGGAAAACATTTCAGGACAGATATGAGAAAGTCAACCATGTGAAATAGAAATACAGCAAGGACATAGAGACGTCAAAAAAATTAAACAGAAGCATTGGAAATGAAAAGAATACTCACATCAAAATCTTAAAAGCACAGTAGAAAACACCACCAATAAACTAACTCCAGTGGAAGAAGAACATGGTGTAGAAGAGAAGTCTGAGGAAATAGCACATTCGTACATCTATATAGAAAAAGAGAGCTAGGGTGAACATGCATTAGAGATACCTCGGTCATGGTCTAGAAACACGATCAAGAGTCCATAGGATAGAAGAGGGAGCTGAGATGAAAAGAAAAGCATAGAAAATCTATTCACTAAAATTATAACAGAATATCCCCAAATCTATGATAAGTTTCTTTAGTGGTCATTCAAGAGTAAGAAGCCTTTTTTAATTCCAAATATACATGGTCAGAGAAGAACATCTTTGATTCACTGTAGTCAACGAACTAGAACTATAAAACATAGGATTATTAAAAGCTGCAAGACGAAAATATCAACACACTTAATACATCAGAATTCTTGGCAGAAAATCCAAAAGCCAGAAAAGCATGGAGTGATAGAATTAGAGTTCTGAAAGTAAATAACTAGGTAGAAATATTATTATATACAGCAACATTATCTTAAGAATGAATAAATTACATTCAAGTCAGTCAACATGAGAACCATCTAAAATGAACAGATGAAAGAAAATAACAAAAACATTGAATCAAATGGGAAATAACCAAACAAATTATAAAAATCAGCAAAGAAATGCCCAGGACCAGATAGATATGCTGGCAAACTCTACACAACCTTTAAGGATCAGCTTATACCAGCGCTTTTCAAACTGATCTATAAAACAGAAAGGAAGACGCTAGCAAACTCCATGTACAAAGTTCTGTTATTCTGATACAAACAAATGAAAAGATAAAGGGGGAGGAAGCCCCTCAAGAAGCTCAGCCTTATTAGAGGAGCTACAGAGAGCTGATGGCTGCTAAGGCAGGAAGAAATATTTTTTATAAAAACAAACTCTTTTATAGACATGGCTACTCATAGTTTGTTAATGCCCTAGTGGATGGCCACAAACTCATGTGCATATGAGTTATACTAATTGGATTTAGAGTTATTAATAATAACAGAAAGAAAAATTATAAAAAGACATAATATTCAGATGCAACTGCAGGAAGTTGAAGGGGGATGGTGGCAGATGGTTATAATCAATATTCATTCTATAAATATGTGAAATTTCCAAAAGATAAAATATTATAATTAATTAAACAGAAAAAAATATACTACAATTTCAAAAAAAAATACAGTGAAAATGAAAGTTACAGACCAATTTCCCTGATGAATATAAACACAAAAATTTTCAGTGAAATTCTTGCCAATTGAATTCAAGAACACATTGAAAAGTTCATACATTCGGATCAAGTTGGTCTCATTCTAAAATGTGAAGTTACAACATATACAAACCAGTAATTATAATATAATAAAGCACTAAATAGACTTAAGGGCAGAGATTACATCATCATTTCAATAGGTACAGAAACAACCTGCAACAGTCTTCAAAATTGTTCCATAATAAAAGCCCTGAGAAAAATAAGAACAGAAAGAACATACCTTAACACAAGAAAGGCTATGCACTGAAAATCTATAGACAACAAAATACTAAATGGAGAACAACTGAAAGTGTTTCCTATAAAACAACATGATAAATATGTATGCTCTCTCTATTCTTCATTAATATAGAGCCTGTGGAGGGCAGAGAGAGATGTTGGGTGTCCTGCCTGTCTTCCTCTTCCTTATTCCTTAGAGACAGCATGTATAATTGAATCTGGAGCTTGCCATTTCAGATAGATGAAGCTGCCTGCTTGTTGAACTCCCATGATCTATCTGCCTATGTCTATCCTATAACACTGGGTTTCCAGGTGTCCATGGCCTCATACAGGTTTGACATAGGTGCTGAAGATCAAATTTCAAGTCCTCGTGGCTACACAGAAAAGTGTTCAACCCTGTGATCCATATGGCAGCTCCATCTATGTTAATGTCTCCATCTGTGTTTTCCCAAAAGCCTTTTGTGGTCCTAAAGTTCAGTATTTCTTAAGTTATCAGACATGGAATTAAAATACCTTGTCTGCTGTCTATCCGACACCTTGCTTTTTATGTACAGGGCTCTATGTCGAAACCAGCCAGGACTTTTTGAAGCATGTCACTGTTACCTCTGTCAGAGAAATTAACTGAACTCCCAAGAAGCAAATTGTTTTCACCAAAGTGCCACTTTGCCACAGTTAGCTATGATATTTCCATTACTACATGGGAATATAAAACACTGTTTGAGCACAAGCATCCTTGATTTCCTAAAAAAGGAAAGAATCACCTTTGTTGTCCCACATATCTCTTCACAAGGACTGTGCATCCAAGTTGGTGTTTCCAAAGTAAACGCCACAAAAGGATAAAGACATCATCATGACTGTTCCAAGTCACTTTCCTATATCAATTGAAATCCAAGAAGCATGGAAACGGTACAGAAGAATAATCATGAATTAATGTCAAGCACCATGGAGAGTGAAAGGGATGGAGAAGAGCCTGGTGCCATTGCATACTGACTGATGCCAGACTGAAGTTCACAGCCTTGCTGAAAAGTCTGCATGTGAACCTGGACTCTAAGGCAGTCAAACTGTTTACTGGGGTAAGTGGAGCCAGCTCTCCTGCCTGAGTGCAGTAGAAACAACACTTTCAATAATATGAAGTTAATTTTTTAAAACAAATATGACTAACAAATCTAACACATAAAAATCACAGAAATGATAAAATTGCTTATTTTCCCTCTAATTCTCTTTAGAAATCACTAACATTTATTTTATAAAGTATTAAGGCAATCATATATTAATCCCTATGTTTTTTAATGATAATCACCAGTAACATGGAATTTATCATGCATAAAAAAGGCAAATTCTGACCTTGAAAAATCTTTGTTCTTTAGTTATGTACAAATAGAAAGGAAGTGAGGATATTTTAGTGTAAATTTTGCATCTTTCCCCTCATCTTTTCAAGTAATTCCAGTTCTGTCACTGGTTTTGAGCCAAGAGCTGCAGAATGTGATGTACTTATCCTTCCGTATCTGCAGTGGACTGAGATGTGAAAGCCCTTTGTGCCATCATTAAAAGTCATTCTTCAGAAGGACTCACTAACTCTACCCAGCATCTTCTCCCTCTCGATCCACATGAATCAGAACCACTGGGGTTCATGTTTTTGTGGAAGCTGAGACACTTTGCATCCTAATTTGAGATGCTATTAGCTCCATCTTTATCATACTATCACCCCCCCAAATAGATTGATGAGGACCCCACCAAATTATTCCATAAGCTTCCTCAATGCCCCTTCAGTTAAGCTTCTCCAGGACCCACTTATCAAGCTGAGAACAAACTGGTAGACACGATTAGATACAAGAACTGAAGACAGGCAAAGCCTTGCTAAATTTGTAGTCTGTGCCCATCTTATGCAAACATTATACACATTCCACACTATAAAACACTTACAGCCCTGCAAAACACAGTGGTCATCTTCAAGTGAAAAATAAAACCCATTTCTGTGAAAAACAAAAGCAAAAATCAGGTAACTAAAAACCTAGAAAATGACAATTTAAATAGAATTGAAATATGATTCCAGAGGTCTTACTGCACTATGAATTATATTGTTTTCTTTACATAATGATTTGATATAAATCCTTTCTGCCTAATTCTACATCAAACACCAGACACAGAAATCAGGCAGAGGTTGTCCTTGGCTTTGCCTTTTATGGATATTCAAGAAAAAGTATTAATGACCTATGAAAGGAAGGTTTGCCAGTGGATTTTACCAAATTAATGCTACTACACTGTGCTTCTTTGCCACTTTCTAAATTACACTTGTTCTCAAATCTTACACTATTACGAATTTTGTTACATTTACCATCCATGTGATAATGTACTCTGAAATCATTTTCTTATTTCAACTGTGTCTATATGGTGTTGCAATGGTAATCCTTAAGTAAATAAGCAAAAATACTAGACATTACCAAATACACCTTTGTTCCCATGGCAGGTGTTTTAAAACAATGTCCTCCAAGTTGAAACCTATCTTCGAGGGAGGTTCCTCAAGAGTTAGGACAGTAGACAACTGAAAAGATTCAAAAAATCCCTAAAATTGACAGGTTTCACGAGATCCATTCTTTCTCCAAGTGTAATGGTTAGTTTTCATCAACTTGACACAAGCTAGAGTCACCTTTCCTTAAAATGTCCTCCAACACAGTTGCTGATGTGGGTCCCCAAGTAAAATTAGATTTTTATAGGAAGAGAAGTAACCCAACTAGTTTTCACCCACTGAACCCTCTTCCATTCTACTTCCGTCAAATGGAATCGTTCTTCCTTCCAAGTTGTCTTTTCCCATTTTCATGTCTTCTTCATTTGGGTTCCTTGTATGAGCATGAGTGGAGTTATTTACTGGAGCATGGGTTACATTTCATTGACTACACCACTGAAAAAATGACACCTACTTATTTAACTGCTCATTTATTTGTGTGTGTTTGTCCATATGCACCTGCCATGGCACACTGTGGATGTTAGGGAACAACTTACTGGAGTTAGTGGTGTCCTTCCAGCATGAATTCTGCACATCACATTCATATCTTCAGACTGGGCCCCAGATCTTCACCTCCTGAAACATCTTGCTGGCCTATGATGCGAAGACTCTTGTGCAGATCCTGTAAAGTTATCCATAGTTGCTGGGTGTTCATGAGTACAACAGGTATCTCCATGAAGTTAGCTTCTTTACTGCTTACAGGAGCTTTTGTGGTATATAGTGAATAATTATTAAATTCATTTATTAGTATTTATTTTTCTTGGTTTCCCCCATGTTTCAATTCTTTTATGGTGGGCCATTGATAGTGCATTAAATAAAAGTCTGACTTTTGTGTCCTGACTTTGTCTTGCAATTTTGGGGAATTCACTTCTTCTTAAAGGCTTTTTAAGGATTTATTTTAATTTTTATTATGTTTATGTGCCTGACTGCCTATGTATAGACATGTACAGATGTGTGCAATGCCCATGGAGGCCAAAAGATGGTGTCAGATGCCTGAAGCTGGAGTTACAGAAGATTGTGAGCCAACCAATGTAGGTGCTGGTGGCTGAACTGAAGCCCCCTGAAAGATCATTACAAACTTGATCTCTGTGCAATCTCTCTAGCCCCCAAATTCATGTCTTGGTCCTAAGTGATTGTATATAACATTTATGGTTTTCTACAAATATTTTCATGTCATTTGTAAACAATAATTCTACTTTCTTCTGTCCAGCATAGATTTGTAGTTGTTGTTGTTATTGGCCAAATTTTAATGTAGACCTTCTAGCACCATGGTTTTACATATACTTACTTTTCTTGGTGTAACAATCAAATATCTGACAAGAAGAAAGTTAATGGAGGAAGTCTTGACTTTGAGTTATAGATTGAGGGCACATAGCTCATCTTGTTGAGGAAGGCATGGCAGGAGGAGCTATCACATGGCACCCATAGTCAGAAAAGGGAGATCGGGCAGGAAGTAAGGGTGAATTATAAAACCTCAAGTTCTACCTGCAACAATGCAATTTCTCCAAGGAGACTCCACCTTCTACTGGTCCAACAATCTCCCAGAACAGCGCTATCTATTGTGGGGGAGGGGGTTAACGTTCTAAGCACAATAACTAATTTGCATATATTTAAATTATTTTACAATACAGGACCAAATCTCCTTGTTCATGGTACATGACTCTTTTTATGTGCTGCTGTATTTGGTTAGCTAGTGATTCCTATAGGATTTTTCATTACTATTTATAAAGGAGATGAGTATGGGCTAATTTTACTTGTTGCATCCTTTCATGAAATTGGTATCAATATGTTGAAGGAAAACATCCTTTCTTCCTTCACTTTGGTTTGGAGAATCAGAAAAGCATCTATAAGCATTCATTTTAAGGGTTCACTAACCATCACAAATTAGGAATATGTTGGGGACTTTCTTTCAGAGTCAATCCATTTAATATAGTCTATCTTTCCCTTAATTATAGCCCAATCTTGGTCTGTTATCTTTTTGTACAAGTTGTCCACTTCCTCAAGATTATGAAATATGTTTCCATATATTTGTTCATACTGTCCTTGTGTAAGCTTTTGTTTCTATATTCTCTATGGCAACATCCCCACTATCATTTCTGATGTAGTCATTTAAAAATTTCATCTTCTGTGGAAAAAAAATAGTTGAAAAATATTCTTGATTCTTTTTCATTCTTGTCTTTCCTCCTCCTCCTCCTCCTCCTCCTGCTGCTCCTCCTCCTCCTCCTCCTCCTCGTCCTCCTCCTCTTGTTCTTATTCTTATTCTTATTCTTATTTTTATTCTTATTCTTATTCTTATTCTATGTGGAGGACTAGCCCCCATACTTATTTACCCCTGGGGACTCTTAAGGAATGAGGGATTAAGAGACTTAGAAATAGAGGGGAGAGAAACAGAAAAAACACAGGATAGACTCAGGTAGGCCTGGATCCTTATCCAAACAGGCCCAGAACTTTATTACAAAGTTCTATTTATAACAATGCCAAGGGGTGGAGTAAAATACCTCCCTCTTGCAAGTTACAAAGCACCTGCACTCAGGCTTGTGGTCCAATAATCCTCTCTATGCAGACCTGCTGGGTAAAGCCACTAGGAAACCTGAAAATGGGCTCCCACACTTCTTCTTTTTTCCTTTGAGGTAGAGTTTTCCATAGGCCAAGCTGACCTCAAACTTGCCAGGTATCCAAAGATGACCTTGAGTTTCTGATTCTTCTGCTCCCATGACCACAGGGCTAGGGTTATAGGTGTGTACCACCATGCGTGCCCTTTTCCTAAATATTTCTAGGGGGAAAAAAAGTGGCAAAGTATTTTTCTACTCTATGTTAGTTTTGGTAATGTCTGTTTTATGTCCTGTTCTATCTCATTTGTGGTTGAACGTACTCCTGGTTTCTTGGTTCATTGAGATAAAATGTGAGGTTTTCCTTGACTCTTCTTTGTTTCTGGTTTCCAGGTCTTATTATACAACCTAGGATGGTCTGGAACGTTGTTCTGTCTCAACCTCCTAAGTGCTGGGATTAGAGGCATGTGACACATTCCTGGCTGCTTCTGTTTTTAGTGCTTGTATTCTCAGATTTCTCAACTCTGCTTTTCAACTCTACTTTCTCCCCAGTGCAAAATTTTGGTATATGCTGTTTTATTTTAAGTTGTTTCAATGTAGTTTCTATCTTTCTGAGCAAGCTCTTGTCAAGCTAATTGGTTATTGCAATACAGATCATACAACATCTACCTCCATGTAGTTTTTAGTTTTCTGTTCATGATTTATTTTGGGTTTCATCCACTGTTACTATAAAAGACATTTCAAATAATTCTGTTATTTCTTAACATATTAAAACATATATTGTATGATTTACAACTAAAAATATCAATCTATGTCCATTTATTAATAACATAATTAGAGCTGATTAGATGGATCAGTGTATATCTATCTACACTGTCTGGTACCTGCTATCAAACCTGATGAACTGAGTTTAACCCCTGGACAAACACATGTTTAAAAATCAATGTAAGATGTAATAGAATTAATGATATTGAAGATTTAGTCTTATTTTCATGTGTTCTGTGTATATTCAATTACTCCATCATTGCTTTATTTTGTATTTAGTTGGGAGTATAGTTTTGTTTCCATTCTTACTTCTTTTGTAGATATTCTATACTTTCTACTTAGAAAAGGGCTCACACTTATGATGATAATAAATTTGAATTATTACTTAATTTTAATTGAATGTGTAATCTTTCTTAAATTACACCTTTTACCTCTTTACATAATTTGTGTCAATAATCCTGATACTACTGCATCATAATTGTTTTGATAATTTAACCAATGATTCCTATTAAAAGATTAAAGCAGTGTTTAAAAAGAAAATCACAATAGTACATGAGTCTTAGCTCCTTTTATTCAGTGAGTACATCTTCTTACAGAATTGCTTGTTGATTAAATGCAGACTGGTGAACCCTTTTTACCATTCTTTACATACAGCCTTCTTCATTTCTCTCACATTTGAAGAACGCTTCTGACAGATACAGAATTCTCATTGACAGCACTTTTAAATATATAATCTACCATTGATATTACCTGCTAGCTTCATGGTTACTTTTTAAAAATGTAAATTAATTAAGTGTGTGTGTGGGGGGTGTACAAATTAGAGTCATCTTTCCTTCAAAAATGGGCACATTCCATCTACCATGTAAGTTCTGGGGACAGAACTCATATCATCAGGCTTGGCAGCAAGCGCTCTTACTCACTGAAACATCTTACTGGCTCCAAAATTACTTGTAACCCCAAAAAGTGGGTTCACATCTTGGTGAGTGCTAAGAAAAGATAAACACAGCCAGAACATGAAAGAGTAGATGAAGATGTCTCACTTATAGTGGGAAGAAGGTCAGGGACAATTCCAAAGATATGCTCTCCCTGAGTAAAGGAAGCCTAGGGATTTTACTCAGGAGTTTTATACATTCATGTAGCAGTGGGAAATTTCTAAGCATGCTTGGTTTAAAAATACATTCCTAAGCATGTTCAGTCTGCACTATGATTGTTACCAGAAAATAAAGGAAGTATATTTGGAAGGTGTATTAGCACAGGAATCTGCCTTTGAGGGCACCTGTTTGTTTTGTCACTAACAATTAATTAACAATTTGATGATACTGTCCATGGATCAGCTGCCCCTTCTATTACATTTTCTTTTTTTCTGTGTATCTGTGTAGGTGTGCATTAGACATAGCATACATGTACACATCAGAGAACAACTTGTGGGAATTGGTGTCAACTTTCCATACTGTGAGCCCCAGGGAGAGAATTCAGGTTGTTAGGCTTATTGGCAAGAGTCTATACCCTCAGAGGAATCACACTAGCCCAAGTTGCTCTAACTGCTTTCAAAATTATTTCATCAGAAAAAAAAACCCACTGGGAAAAAATGCAACATCTTCAGCATGGTGCTAGTCAAACTGGATATCTGCATGGAGAAGAATGCAAATAGATCCATTCTTATCAAACTCAACTTCCAAAGAATCAAATGTTTCAACATAAAACCAGACCCACTGAATCTGAGAGAAGAGAAAGTGGGGAATAGCTTGGAACTTATTGGCACAGGAAACGTCTTTCTGAACATCACACTGATAGCACAAGCACTAAGAGTAACAATTAATCAATGGGACCTCATGAAACTGAAAAAAATTTGGACAGCAAAGGACACCATCATTTGGACAATACAGCATCCTATATAATGGGAAAGATCTTTTTTTTTTTTTACCAACTACATATCTGAGAGAGGGCTAATATATAAAGAAATCAAAGTAATAAATTTCAAGAAAACAAGTAATCCAATTGAAAATTGGGGTGCATATCTAAACAGAGAATTCAAAAAAGGAAAATCTCAAATGGCTGAGAAACACTTAAATGTTCATTATCCTTAGTTGTCAGGGAAATGCACATCATAATTACTTTGAGATTTCATCTTATACCTAATAGAATGGCCAAGAACAATAAAACAAGTGATAGCTCATGCTTAGGATGTGACACTAATCCATTATTTGTGGGAGATCAAACTTGTACAGCCACAATGGAAATATGTGTGACAATTGATATAGAAAGATTGGAATTGATCTACCTTGAGATCCATCCATACTAGTCTTGGGCATATATTCAAAGAACTGTTCATCCTACTGCAGAGACACTTGCTCAATCATGTTCATTGCTTCTCTGTTCACAATAGCCAGAAATTAGACACAACCTAGATACTTGTCAATACATGAGTGGGTAAAGAAAATATGGTACATTTTGCACAATGGAGAATTACTCAGCTATTAAAAAAATGACATCAGATAATTCTCAGGTAAATGAATGGAACTAAAAAAAAAATCAGGCTGAGTAAGATAACTCAGACCCAGGAAAACAAATATGTTATTTGTTTGCTAATGTGAATATTAGAACCTTAGTCATTGATAAGCAAGCTATACTCTATATAACCGAGAACTTAGATAAAGAGTAAGGGATTAGGGAGGAAAGATATATCTCCCTAAGAAGGGGAAATAGAATAGACATTTATGAATAGGCAGGGGAGGGGATCAAACAGGAAATGAGAGAAAGAGGGGTTGTAAGGGAGAGAATAAGGGGAGGGACAGGTAAAACTAAGGGTGATTTGCATGGTAGTATCGAAATCTAATACAGTAGAAATGTCATATATATATATATATATATATATATATATATATATGAAGGTGATCTAAATGAATTGCCAAATAACAAGGAGACAAGGCCCCAACTAGACATTTCTTGTCACCAAATGAAATTTCCAAGACAGGAATAAGTTACATCTAATAGAGTAGTTGATCAAAGTGGTTCTATGGGAATTCCCAAACTACCCAGACTATGGGAATTCCCAAACAACCCAATTTGTAGCTTTCCACAAACTGACAGTAAGGCCCTATTGGTGAAAACAACACCTATACATTGAATATGGTGCCTTCAAAGAACCTTCACCCTGTGGTACCAAAAGGTACTATTCATGCTCTCATAGAGAAAAGTAAACACCAACCCACTTACAAACCCTTAGGTTTACAAGAATGACCTGCCTGCAAGATACACTCATGCCATAGTGGTACAAAGCTTATGGGAGTAACCAACCAATATCTGATTTGATGTAAGACCTACTCTGTCAGATGAAACCCAAACCTAATGCTGCTTGGATGTCTAAGATCCTGAGACTAGATAGCCCAGGGACCCGGGGGGAAATCAAACACTACTGTTCTATTAAGGGGGGCATAGCAATAAAATGGCTTGTAACAATATAACATAATGCTATCCTCATGGATCCATGCCTTGCTCTACCATCAGCAGAGTAGCTTCCTCCTACAGCAAGTGGGAACAAACACAAAGACCCACAGCCAGACAATATGCAGAGAGTGAGAGGCCTTGGAATACTTATCTCTAAATGGGGTGTCTCCAGCAAACACCTCACCTCAGAGCTCAGGAACCCTGCAGAAGAGTAGGCAGAAAGAATGTAAAACCAGGGAGGAGAGAGGACAGCAAGAAATCAAGGCCTTCTAGACACATCAGGGCTGGTGCATGTATGAATCCAAAGACATCTAGCAGCAAACATAAAGCCTGCAGAGATCTCCATCAGATTGTTCCCCTGAAAGGAGAAGTGAACACATACCCCGTCCTTAACCTAGAAGCCATCTCCAGTTGATAGGCATTTGCAAACAAAAAATTACTTTTCTACAAGGGAGTCTCACTGGGGACATAAACTACTTTAAGGGTAAGCCCCATGCCAGCAGTAGATGGCTAATACACAATGAACTCAATAGCATCTTTGGAGGTTCTTTGTCTCATAAGGTCAAGTTACAACAATTTTTTTCTACATTACAGGACCATTGCACATATTTTAAGGCTTACAGTTTAGCGTTTTAATGAGAATCTTGTATATGTGAACATGTATGTCTCTGCATCTATATGTGTTTCTTATGCTTTCTCTTTGCCTCTTTTTCTTGTTTGGTTGTTCTGTCACATTTTGATTTAATTGTTTTTTATTTATCTTATTATGTTCTATTTCATTTTATTATTATTTCTTAGATGTTTGTTTTCTGATGTGAGACAGAAAGATTGTGGACTCAGATGGTAGGGAGGATGGGAGGAACTGGGAAGAGTAAAGGAAGGGGAAACAGTAATCAGAATATATTTTGTGGAAAAAAAGTCCTATTTTCAATAAAAGGAAAAGAACAGATTATTCCTTCTTTTCTTCCTGTCTTTGGAAGGAGGTGGATGTTGAAAATCTGGATTCCTATTATTTAGAGTTCATTGCATTTCTTAGATTTGGTGATTGATATCTTCCTCAAATTTAGGTAGTTTTCTCAAGTCAATTTTCCTCAATTTGTCTTTTCCATCCTTCTCTTTCTCTTCTATTTCCAGTATTCCTAAATTGCTAGTGTGGTCAGCTTTCTCTGTCCCATCACCTCTTTATTCTCAGTGATTACATTGTTACTTATACTCACTGACACTTATTCATTTGTGATAAGGAACAAGCTTTGGGAAAAGAAGTTTTGAAAGTAAGGAAGCCTGACACGTTAGGTACTCCAAATGTGTTAGGGGAGCATGCTTAGAAAAGAGAAAGAAGAAAAGGAAAAGCTACATTTTATGAAAAATTTAAAAAGGTGTTCAGATGTAGGAAGCTGCATGGCCTTGTCCCAGGAAGCTCCTGCTCTAGGTAAAGAGTGGTATGTTAGCTTATTAATAGATGAAATATTTTAACTCCTTAGCATGGCTTAAAGTGAACCTTCCTTCCTAAGAGTGTTCCAATGACCAGGTCATTGACATAACCCAAATGGAATGTTAGGTCTCCACTTAGGCCACAGAATCTATTCTCTTGGCAAGCTATTTTTTTTTTCTTTCTGAGCCTTTATTGCTACTCTAATATTAACCCCTCTGAAGACACAACATCAAAATCATGTAGGAATAAGATCAAAAATCAGCACAATCAAATACTTCTGGCATTGCTGTTCTCTGGCAAGGATGATGCTGCCAAGACTCCTGGGGATACACAGGAATTCTAGCCAGGAAAGAAAACTGATACTTTTCTTTAAAGTCTTTTTACCCTCAACTGCCTATCCAGTTTTTACCTCCTCATCTCATAATATCCTCCCTCTGAAGACATAACCTTAATTGTCACCATGGAATTATAAGAATGACTCTTCTGCCTTCTTATAACTGAAGTGGAGCATCAAGTATGGTGGTTGTGGTGCCCTTCCAGTTGACCTGCCCAAAAGACCTCAAAAGTACGTCAGTGGTTTTAATATAACGTCAGATGTAGGGATAAAAGGAAGTCATTGCCTGGAGCCTGGAAAGAGATGAGGAGGAGAAGTAAAGGCAAGATTTATTAGAATTACAGATCCTAGGCAGGTACCAGGAGAAGCCCAAACAGGAGGGTTTTTTTGTGTTTGTTTGTTTGTTTGATTGATTGTTTGTTTTTGTTTTTCATTTTTCGAGACAGGGTTTCTCTGTGTAGCTTTGCACCTTTCCTGGATCTCACTCTGTAGACCAGGCTGGCCTCAAACTCACAAAGATCCACTTGGCTCTGCCTCCTGAGTGCTGGGATTAAAGTGGTGTGCCACCACCACCCAGCAGCAAACAAGAGTTTTTAAAATGACCCCCCTCAAAATCCACTAGAGTTTCCTTATGGGCTCACTACATCATCCATCCTTTGAACTCCTCCTTGGTTTATGTTGTCTTCCAAAGCCAATCTATAGCATAATAAACTCTGGATGTTTTCAGGTATTTTGATAGATATTAGAATGGCTAGATCAGTGTGAGGCCCCTCTCATAGAAAGAAAGGAGGAAAGGGAGAGAGAGAGAGAGAGAGAGAGAGAGAGAGAGAGAGAGAGAGAGAGAGAGAGAGAGAGAGAGAGAGAGAGAGAGAGAGAGAAGAAATTTATCTTTTATTCAGGTTTTAGGTCAAAGCATCACCAGTTCTGTTTCTTTTGGGTGCAAGTAGATGCTACACTCTTGAACTGACCTAAGGTCTAAAGATATATCTGGGCAGCACTTTTATTACATAGAAGAGAATCATTAATGAGAGATAATAGTCTCAATAGTATGGATTTATACCTAATATTTCTAGAGTGAGACCTTGGACTGTTAAAGAAAGCAGAATCCTTTTAGTCTTTTGTTATTATTTCCATTATGAGTGTTTATGATCATGCAGGATGCCAAAATGAATCATTTTTTTTAAATCAAGGTCAGTTTAGGATCTGGTCTTCAAGGTTCACTGGGCTAGAGAGGAATCTGGCTCTCCCTGTCTTCTTTTTATCAGTTGTTCCTTCTATCTAAGGGTATATCAAGGCCTTCCTTAACCATGGCTTTTTTTGGACACATTATTAAAAATGTTCCTCTGTATTTACCCTCCTCTTTGTAGACCTGGCAGTGCTTAGAGTACACAGTGGATTCTCCATGGCCTCCCAGAAGAAGAGAACAGATGACTCTTCATAGTTACAGGACACTTTGAAGGATAATTCACAGGCCCTTGGAAGTTGGTTGAAATTTTAGGGCAAAGAGGTAAATATTCTCCCATTTATTCCCTTTAACTACATTGGCATTGCCTCCAAGAATAGTTATTGAACATCTAGGAGGTCAGCTATAACAGTGTGGCATTTTTAACTGCTGTGTAATATTTAGTTAAGACTTGGGAAACTCAGATGCTTTTAAATGGATTTTGATTAGACATACACTTCTCTTCTTTAAGCTAGTCCTTAAGATTATCACCAAGAGCAAAAGTTTTTTGATGTAAATAGAAGTTTGATTATATTATGATAGATATTTTAAGATCATATGAATCATCTTTTAGTTTCATCTTTTACATACTTTAAATAACCTATTCAAACCTTCATAATATGAACAACCTTTTCATCTTTCTTTCCCATTCTGAAGCAATTAAACCATTTTACACTTAATGCACCAATTCCTTTTTTTCTAAAACTATTTTCATTTTTAGAAATATCTTTTGCTTACTGGTTTTCTTTCTTAATAACATGAGACATAGCAACATTAGCCATAAATTTTCTGTCTATTGTGATAATGTTCTCCCTGTGGGCACTAAGCACTCTCTACCCCCTTCTGAAAAGATCCCAATGATAAATAAAAGTTCTATTTCACCAGAGTTCACTCTAGGAAATGTTAGACAAAAATCTTAGCTTTCATCTTAAAGAGAACAAGAGATCATTTATTCTGGAGCCATTGTGAGTGACTTTAGCTTGGGAACATGGTTTCGATTACCCCAAATTCCATGTTCAAACCTAGAAGCAGTTTAATGAAAGTTTCATAGTTTTACAGAACTAAGAAAGTCATAAATTAAGGCAAATTTAAAGTACATTGGTGTGCGTATCAGAGTGGTGGTTTAAGGAAGAGGACAGGAACTTGTCTATAGTTCTAAGATGCTATCTGATGACATTCTTAGGTTTAGAGTTTCTGGAAACCATTGGTCTACTAAATTAATAGCTTTTGACAGTTTTCTATCACACGATGTTAGTTCAGACACAGAGGTGAGCAAGGACTAGCTGTTCTGGAGGACTAGAACTAGCCCAGGATAAGGCAATTAGGCTTTAGACTTGCAAATTTCCAATCTCACCTCAGCATGAAATTCTAATTAGTTAATCGGTCTCTTCAGACACAATTTCTTTTCAGGGGTGAAATTTTACCAGGAATGATAATTCATGGGATCAATGAGTTTATTTGGCTTACTGATAGAAAGAAAATGTTAGGAGTGGCTGACAGAAGCATGAGTGACCCAAAAGCAGCCATACTGGAAATTCTTAACCAGCACAAACTATAGCTTTTCCATAACCACATAGGTGGAGCCCCCTCTTCCTAGTCTTGTGCCTGTAAATCTAGCTTCTCCCCATGACCATGAGTCCACATTTAGTTACAAATGAATTACATGAAGTTCATTGGGAGGAGTAGCTGGAAATTCAGGTAATGGCTCAATAATTCTACCCACCTCCTTCTTCTATGATGAACATCAACTGTGAATAAGCCCAGCTGTGATGGTCTTTTGCAAGCAGGCATATTTGAAGTCATGAAGATGGCAGTAGTTTGGGTTAGAAGACAGTGATGTGTGACGTGCAATATCAACATTAAAAAAGAAAAGTAAATCCAAACTACATCAATAGAATGATGTAGCAAATTAGCATTACCTTTGCAAATAATGTTAAACTGTGGTGTAGTGGATAGCTGTTCCAGCTTTGACCTTGAAGCACTGCCCCTAGTGATGCAGCAGGTAACTGCTACACGTGCCTATGACCTGCCCCTGGGGCACGGCCTCTGGGCACCAGGTAAAGTGGCAATTAACGAGGCAATTTCACATAGTTTATCTAATAGTCAAAAGAGGTTTATTTTGGGGCGACTTACAACCAGCAAAGGGATCAGTGTCAGGATCCAGGAGAGGTTAGGTGCAGTCCAATGTGGTTCTCTGGGTACTCTGAAGTGGTCTGCAGTTCAGCATCTAGGATCATGAGGTAGCCAAGAAAGCAAGCACATAAGCCTCTCATGTCTTAAGGGTCACAAGAGGCCATACCCCAGGGGCAGGTGTAGCAATTACCTGCTGCCTCACTAGAGGTAGTGCTTCAAGGTTAAAGCTGGAAGAGCTACCCACTACACTGTGGGGTTTTTATAAGTTCCCAGATAAACCTTATCCAAAACACAAGACACTTTAAACTGGTTTTGTGCTTTATACATTACAGAGAATGATCTGCCATAACCCTGCTTTTGTTTTTATTATCATTCTCATCATCATCATCATCATCATCATCATCATCATCATTTTAGTGTTATCATTATTATTATTAATTATTTTACAAGGGATAGTAATATGGTCTTGGATATTTATTTTTATTTTTTAAATAGTTTCTGCTCTCATACAATACATCCCAGCCACAGTTTCTCCTCCTATCTCCTCCCCACCTCCTATATCTGCCATATCCACTCCACTTCTGGTTCCCTTCAGAAAGGAACATACCACCAAGATACAACTGAACATGAGCAAACAAGATACAATAAGACAAGGCAAAAACCCTCATATTGAGGCTGGATAAAGTGACCAAGAGGGAGAAAAGAGTCCCAAGAGCAGGCAAAAGAGTCAGAGATACACCTGCTCCCACTGTTAGGAATCCCACAAAAACACCAAGCTAGCAACCTTTACATATAAACAGAAGGTCTCAAGAGATGGCTCAGAGGTTAAGAGAACTGGCTGCTCTTCCAGAGATTCTTAGTTCAATTTTAATCAACCACTCACAATCATCTATAATGAGATCTGATGCCCTCTTCTGGCAGGCAGGTGTATATGCAGGCAGAATAGTGTGTAGATAATAAAAGTAAATAAATCTAATTAAAAAAAAAAACCATATACACAGAGTACTTTGTCCAGATCCATGCAGACTCTGTGATTGCCACTTCAGTCTCTGTCATCCCATGTGAGCCCTGATTAGTGATGCAGTGGGCCATTTCCTCCTGGTATCCTTCATTGCCTTTAGCTCCTACAATCTTTCCCTGGGTTCCAAGGGGAGGCACTCAATAGAGACTTCCAATTTAGACTCTTTCTGTGTATGTCTGATTGTGGGTCTCTGCACCCACTCCCCTCTGATCCCTATGGAAGCCTCTTTGATGATGATTATATAAGGCACCAATCTAGGAGCACAGCAGAATAGCAGAATATTATTAGGAATCATTCTACCCTCCCTCCCCTTTTTGCCAGTTGTGTTGGTTTTATCCTAGGTCTCTGGATTATCCTGACTTCAGTTCCTGGCCATCCAGGCAGTGTCAAACATGGATGGGCTTCCTCTCATGAAGGCATGCATCCCAAAGCGACACCAGACATTAGTTGGCCACTCCCACAAGTTCTGTGCCACCATTGCCCCAGCACATTTTATAGTCAGTACAAAATTGCAGGTTGAAGTTTTCATATTTTGGATGGTTTCTCTTTCCCTAAATTGCAGAGTACCTTCTGACAACAAAGAGCCTAGAACATGTGGGAGAAGAGTCCTTTCAGGCACAAGCTCATTCTTTCTACGTTCAATGAACTGTATGGCTGTTGTCCTCAGCAATGGGACCCCACTGTCAGCATTCATAGAGTAACTCTCTGTCCTAACATCAGCCTGTGTTTTTAAGTATCACCACAAGACTTTGTCAGCCAGCAACTCAACCAAATGCAACCCTGGCCAACCACTGGAAGCCTTGGATGGCTACAAGAGATGGCCAGTTCAGATTCCTTATCTCGTTTACCAGGAATCCTCACTAGGGTCACCCTTATTTATTCCAAGGAAGTTTTCACTGAACTAGATTTCCACAGCACCACCCAATTGTCCACAAATTCCAGTCTTCTCTCCTTGCACACAATCTCTCTCTCCATCCCTAACCACCACATGATCCCTCAAACTCCACCTCTAGCTATACCCAGTCCACCTGCACAATCTATTGTATTTCCCCTTCCCATGAAATTCCATATGTCCACCAAAGAGAACTTCTCTTTACATATTACTCTGGGTCTGTATATTTTAGCTTGATTATCATTTATGTTATAGCTAATGTCTACGTATAAGTGAGTACATACCATGTTTGTCTTTCTGGGTCTGGCTTACATCACTCAGAATGATTGTTTTCTAATTCCCTCCATTTGCCCACAAATTTCATAATGTCATTGTTTTTAACAGCTGAGTAATACTCCATTCTGCAAGGGTACCACATTTTCTTTATCCACTATTTGATTGAGAGACATCTAGGTTGTTTCCAACTTGTGGCTTTTATGAAGAAAGCTGAAATGAACATGGTTGAGTAAATGTCTTTATGGTAGAATGGAACATCTTTTGGGTATATGCCCAAGACCAATATAGCTGGGTATTGAGGTAGGTCAATGTCCATATTCCCGAGGGATCACCATATTGATTTTGATAGTGCCTGTACAAGTTTGCGTGCTTACCAGCAATGAAGGAGTGTTCCTCTTACTCCACATCCATGGCAGCATGAGCTGTCAATTGTGTTTTTTTATCTTAGTCATTCCAAAAGGTATAAGATAGCGTCTCCATGTAGTTGTGATTTACATTTCTCTGATGGCAAAGGATGTTGAACATTTCTTTAAGTATTTCTCAGTCATTTGAGATTCCTCTATTAATAATTCTGTTTAGATCTGTACACCATTTTTATTGGATTATTTGGTTTTGTTTCTTGAGTTCTTTATACATTTTGAATATTAGTTCTCTAGTGGATGTAGAGTTGTTAAAAAAAAAAACCCTTTTTCCATTCTGTAGGCTTTGTCTTTGTCTGATCAATGGAATCCTTCATGAAGTCCCATTCATTAATTGCTGATCATAGTGCCTGCACTATTGGTATTAAGAAAGTAGTATCCTATGCCAATGAGTTCAAGGGGATTCCCCACTTTGTCTTCTATCAGGCTCAGTGTGTCAATTTTATGTTGAGGTGTTAGATCAATGTGGACTTGAGATTAGTGCAGGTTGATAAATATGTATCTATTTGTATTCTTCTATATGCAAACATCAGCTTTACCAGCACCATTTGTTGAAGATGCTTTCTTTTTTCTGTGTGCGTTTTTTGGCTCCTTTATGGAAAAATCAAATGTCCATATGTGTATGGATTTATGTGTAGGTCTTCAATTCAATTCCCTTTTTTAACCTGTCTTTTTTAATGCAAATACCATGAAGCTTTTATGATTATAGCTCTGTAGTACAGCTTGAAATCAGGGATAGTGATACCTGCAGAAGTTCTTTTATTTTTCAGGATTTTTTATGCTGTTTTTTTTTCTTTTTCTATAGGAAGTTGAGAATTGTCCTCTCAAGGTCTCTATATAATTATATTGAAATTTTGATGGAGATTACATTGAATCTGTAGATTGCTTTTGATAGGATGATAATCTTTACTATGGTAATCCTACTGATCCATGAGCATGGGAGATCTTTCCATCTTCTGATATCTTCTTCAAAGACTGGAAGTTTTTATCATGCAATGCTTTCACTTGTGTGATTAGAGTTACTCCAAGACACTATTGAGGCTATTGTTAAGGGTGTTGTTTCCCTGACTGGTTTGTCAGTATGCTTATCATTTGTATATAGAAGGGTATGGTGGTTTGACTAGGTATGGACCCCATAGACTCATGTGTTTGAATGCTTGTCTCATAGTCAGTGGCATTATTAAGAGGTGTGACCTTGTTGGAGTAGGTGTGGCCTTATAGGAAGAACTATGTCACAGTAGGGTTAAGCATTGAGGTCTCACATGTACAAGCTATGCTCAGTGTGGTACACAGTATCCTTTTGCTGCCTGCAGATCAACATGTAGAACTCTCAGATCCTTCTTTAGCAACATGTCTGTCTGCATGTTGACATGCTTCTCACCACAATGATAATGGACTAAACATCTGACTCTAAGCCAGCCACAGTTAAAAGTCTTCCTTTACAAGAGTTGCTGTTGCCATGGTGTCTCTTCACAGTTAGAACCCCAACTAAGACAGAAGTTGGTACTAGGAATTAAGGTATTACTGTGATAGGCCTAGCCATTCTTTTATCTAGAGGAATGTGGACTTTGAGATTTGGATTAGAAAAGCAGTTGAGTGCTTTAAGTGAGGCTTAATGGGCCATCCTATTATGAACATGGTGCTGAGGGAGATTTTAACTGTGGTGCCCTTGTCCAAAAAGTCTGCCTAGCCTTAAGTGAAGAGTATTTGGATTAATTCCATTGGTAGAGGAAATCTCAAAAGAGCCTAGTATAGACTCTGTTGTGTGTTTATCAGTATTCAATCTTAAGAATATCTATAATGAAAAGGAGCAAGCTGAGCAAGGAAAAATACAAAATGTACAGTTTGAGAAGAAAGGGGAAACTAGCAAGTGAAATGGAGCTAAATCCTGTGTTCAAGCAGATAAACTGATTATGAAATGGAATAAAGAGAGTAGTGGCCTCAAGGCAAGACTCCACCCAACCAAGCTTCCAACTTGTGAAAAAGAATTAACAAACAGCTTTGGTCCAGACATGGTAATACAAGCACTTTAATCCCAGCACTCTGGGGACAGAAGCAGGCAAATATCTGAGTTGGAGACCAGCCTGGTCTACAGATCAATGTTCCATAATATAGCACGAATCTTAGAAGGTCTTATTAATAAAATCAAACCTGAAGCCAGGTATTGGAGAGAATTCTGGAAGATCAGAGAAGCAGAACAAGCCACAGCTAACCTCACCTGGCCAATTCCTGAGCTGTCCTGCAGACTGGATGCCTCTGAGTCCTCATCTGAATGAATCTCAGCTGAACTGCTGCTAAAAGCCTAAAAGCTTAACCAGTTCTAGTTCCTGGTTTTCATGCCTTATATATCTTTCTGCTGTCTGCCATCACTTCCTGGCATGAGTCACCATGCCTGGCTGTTTCCAGTGTGGCTTTGAACTCACAGAGATCCTTGAAATGCTAGGATTAAAGGTGTGTGTGCCACCATTTTCTGGCCTCTGTATCTAGTGGCTGTTCTGTTCTCTGACCCCAGATAAGTTTATTAGGGTGCACAATATTTTGGGGAACATAATATCACCACACCAGAAGAGCCAAATTTAGGTAGTAAAGGAAACCATGAAAAACAGAAAACTAGTGAAGATGTAATTTAGCAGGGGGACCATGTTTCAGACCCAACAAGCAAAAGAATTTGGTAGCTTTGGCCACATGGTTCAGTCTTTGGAGTCACAGATAGAGGAAAGGGGTTATAGAATCTCCCCCTAGGACTAAGGAAAGTCACAGAGATCAATCATGCTGCAGTGGTGTCCCTGCATAGAAGCCTAGATAGGCCACTATATGAAGCTATGAAGGTGAAGCCTGGATTGCCTTGGACACCCCAAGGTGTTAGAGATGTTAGAGCCTTGGGATGCCTGTCACAGAAAGCTACTAACAGGGCATGGGACCAGTCCAAGAGAGAATAGTGTGTTGAAGTCAACAAATCTGAAAGGAGTTGGAGATCTGAAGAGCACTTTGACATCAGACATGAAGATGCAGAGTTTAGAGTTTGCCCAACTCGTTTACAGTCTTGCTTTTGTCTAGTATTTCCTTAAAATCCTCCATTTACTTCATTTTGGAATGGTAATGTATATCCTCTGCCATTGTATGTTGGAAGTATACTTTTTTTAATTTTGATTTTGTAGGGGATTAAAGTTAAGAAAGTACATGAATCTCACATGAGATTTTGATCTTTGGACATTTTTAAACAAGTTTGAGACTGTGATAGACAATGGGGACTTGTTAAGTTGGACTAAATGTATTTTGCATTATGCTATGGCTCCAAGCCTATGGGGGCCAGGGAGTGTAATGTGATCATTTAAATAGGTATGGCCCCCATAGACTCATATGTTTGAATGCTTGGGCTTTAAGGAGTGGCAGTATTAGAGGGTGTTGCTTTGGTGGAATAGATGTGGCCTTGTTGGGGAAGTATGCCAGTGTGAGAGTAGGCTTGAGGTCTTATATATTCAAGTTTTGCCCATTGTGGTACACAGTCACATTCTGTCTGCAGATCAAGATGTAGAAATCTCCTCCAGCACCATATCTGCCTGCATGGCACCATGATTCTTACCATGATGATATTGGACTAAGCCTCTGAAACCATAAGCCAGCCCCAATTAAGTGTTTTCCTTTATAAAAATTGGCATGTTTGCTGGGCGTTGGTGG